>CAOJCR011412775.1:0-11830 GCA_948330485.1 Euphorbia neoarborescens | reverse complement strand
CATACTAAGGGGAAAGTTCATGTACATTTCTCATACTAAGGGGAAAGTTCATGTACCTTTAATATTTTTAACCCATGACATGCAGTGGTAACCTGCTATAACAGGTCATTTGGACCTTCGAGGCACGTCAACCATAAGTTCATGTACGTTCGAGATACAAATAAAAGTTTATGTACCTTTCTCATACTAGGGACAAAGTTCATGTACCTTGAATATTTTTAACCCATGGAAGGAGTATAATTTTATTCCATCGTCATGGCCGCGCCATGTTGAGGTCATGAAAAACAAAATAATTGTAATAAATATTACAGCTTTAGCCCTCATTAATTAGTTTCCCCTTATTCCTTTTGTTGGTGGAGTTGATTAAGTATAGTAGTAACATTATATAATTATTATAATCTTCAATGCTACGGCAAACAACTAGAAGTATCATTAGTGATATTTAATTTAATTATAGTGTGACGAGCAGATCAATAATAATCACAACATTTTCATTAACTTAATGTTAATTAATGTATTCAATTATCTTCAAGCGTTAATGGAATTATAACATCACTCTAAATATTTGCGGGGAGATTCCATTTTATTGGTTTCTAATTACCTTCTTTCTAAATAGATGTCACTTAGATTAAGAAAATAATAAGAGGGCGAACCTTTGGTGCACGGTAAGTTGCTCCTTTGGTGACCTGTAGATCACGGGTTCAAGTCGTGGAAATAGCCTCTTTGCAAAAATACAAGGGGAAGGTTACGTACAATATGCGACTACCCTCCCTCTACCCCTGCAATAGCCGAAGAGTGTTTACGCACCGGAAACGCCCTTTTATTAAGGAAACAATAAATACTCCCTATATTTTATTAAACTAACCCTATTAAATACAATAGTTGTACATTTAATCTCTTCTTTCTATATAGAAGTGTTTCAATCGGGTGGTTCTTCATCAGGCCCTATCTTGGAGTGTGTATCCAGTTGCTTGTCTGAAGAACAACAAAATCTCTTGGCACAACCGGTCAGCAATGAGGGCATCAAAGAAGCCATCTTCTCCATGCATCCCGACAAAGCCTCAGGACTGGACGGTTTCAACCCGGGGTTTTACAAGTTTACCTGGGACACGATTGGTAACGACATCACTACTTTCTGCCTTGATTGTTTAAATAGTGGATCAATTCCCTCACAAATTAATAAAACAAATATCATTCTTATCCCGAAAAAGGCTAACCCTGAAACTGTTAGTGATCTTCGGCCTATTGCATTACGTAATGTCTTAATGAAAATCATCACTAAGGCAATTGCCAATAAAATAAAAAATACTTTAAGCATACTTATTTCTGAGTATCAAAGTGCATTTATTCCCGGACGTTTGATTACTGATAATATCATGTTGGCTTTTGAGATTGGTCATTACCTGAAGCGTAAACGGAAAGGAAAAAATGGTTATGCAGCTCTAAAAATTGATATGTCTAAAGCCTATGATAGGATAGAGTGGAGTTATTTGCATGACATACTTATACACCTGAAGTTCCCTATCAAACTTGTGAATTTAATTATGAGCTGTGTGGCATCTGTGGAATACAAGATTGTGCATCTAGAACAGGAGTTCGAGAATTTCACACCTCAGAGGGGCTTGAGACAAGGGGACCCCTTATCTCCTTACTTGTTCATCATATGTGCGAAAGGATTGAGCTCAATTATAAGTAACTGTAAAGACACAAAAGAATTCATGGGTACAAAATTGCATAAAAAGCCCCTGCTATTTCACATTTCTTTTTTTGCTGATGATTGCTATCTTTTTTTTACGAGCTACAACAGATGAAGTAAAGACCATAAAACTGTGCTTAGAAAAATACGAAGAGGCATCAGGGGAGAAAATCAATTACAACAAGTCGACTCTAAGCTTCAGTAAGAACATGGGGGAAGTAGAGCAGGAAGCTATATGTTCCTTGTTGCAAGTTTCAAAAGTGGATACTCAAGGACTGTCGTATGTGGTAGATAAAGTCCGAAAACGCATCAATGGGAGCCAAGCATGTTTCGCAAGCAGGAAAGGAGTTCCTTTTAAGGTCAGTAGCCCAGACAATGCCTTCCTATATGATAAATGTTTTCATGATCCCCTTGAACATTTGTGAAGAAATTGAAAAATTAATGAATGCTTACTGGTGGGGCCGTAATACACAAAAGAAATCAGGGATTTGTTGGTGGTCGTGGTCTAAAGTGTGTACGCGTAAGGATTGGGGAGGTTTAAATTTCAGGAAGATACATGAATTCAATGTCGCCACTGTAGGAAAGCAATTGTGGCATTTAATTCGGAATCCTCAGTCCCTTGTGGACGGGTTTATAAAGCCAGGTATCATCCAAGAGCTCCAATTTTAGAAGCAAGTAAAGGCTTTAACCCGAGTTTTATTTGGAGGAGTCTTATGGACGCAAAAGTCAGATTGAACGATGGTTTCTGTTGGACAGTGGAGAATGGAGAAAACATACAGGTATTCAAAGACCCTTGGATTTTACAGAACCATATACCGATCTACCCAACCAATTTGGAGGAGGAAAATAATGATTTGATGGTGAATGCTTTGAGTGATCCAGTTTCTCATTCTTGGGATCTGGATAGACTAACACATATTTTTCCACCACAAGTGGTTTCTCTTATTTTGCAGGTCCCCCTTTTGTCCAGACGAGTCATTAAGGATGACATTTTTTGGCACCTTAATCCGAAAGGCAATTATACAGTCAAGTCTGCTTATTACAAGCTCATGAAGAATCATAAACCGCTGAGTGCCTACATCAACGACATCAACAGGAGGAAGATTTGGAATCTCGATGTCCCACCGAAGATCCACAATTTTGTGTGGCGTTCAGCAATTGGAGTGCTCCCTATGCGATCAGTGCTTCATCATCGTGGAATTACAGACAATATAAATTGTCCTAGATGCAACAACGAAGCGGAATCCATCAGCCACGCTCTCCTCTCGTGCCCTTCTGAAAACAAGTGTGGTTAGCAGCAAAAATACAGATCACAGGTGTGGAAAACAGAGAATTTTTCAGTTGCATCAAGGACTTCATTGAGGAAAAAGATGCTACTTTCCTTGAGCGATTTGCAGCGGTCAGTTGGCAAATTTGGAATGTCAGAAATGAATTGATTTGGAATTACAAAAAAGTTTCTACAGATCACATTCTAGCCGTCTCCAAGAGCACCTTACAAGCTTGGAAGATGCGGAAAAGGAACAACAGTAGTTCGACACATAGAGTTTCTCAGTCGTGGCAATCTCCACCACTTTTCTTTGTCAAGTGCAATTTTGACGCGGCGGTTACTCAATCTGATGTTATTGATTACAGGTGTGTGATTCATAATCACGAAGGTAAATTTCTTTCTGCTAAACATGGATCTATGCCAGGAACAAACAACCTAATTTTAGCTGAAGCACTAAGTTATAGAGAAGCTTTATCCTGGGTATGTTCACAAGGTTACACTCAAGTTATTTTCAAAGGGGATGCTCAACTCGTCATCAATAGGATTCAAGAATATGAGACTTTTGATTGGTCCCCAGTAGGTCTTATCACAGATGAATGTAAATCTTTTACCAAGCGCTTCAATTTCTGTGTCTTTTCTTTTGCAAACAGGAGGTGTAATCATGTAGCTCATTAGTTAGCGAAGTTAGGCTTAAGCTCAGAAAAGGAATACATGTATAACCCACCGCTTGATGTATTACATTTGTTATTACAAGACTTAATATAATGATTACATTTCTATTCAAAAAAAAAAATTACAATAGTTGTATAAGTTTAGAGGGTTTGTTTACAAATTATTAATAAGGTTAGAATTGAAAAAATTCTGTCAAAATTGTATTAGTTTTTTAAAGTAACTATTTTTTTTTAAAAAAAAAATGGGCTAAGTGACAATTATTTAGAAAGATTAGCTAACAATACAAACTGAATATATAAAAAAATTTAGATATGAATTTGATTAATAAAGAGTTTAAATTTCAAATATATTTATTTCAATATACATAAATATATGTGCAAATTAAAATTTTGAGAGACAATCTACTCTTTTATCCAATTTTAATTCCACTAATTATAACTGTTAAACTTTTTTAATAAATAAACAAAATATGAATTTTGTTTCATGAAATTTTATATATGTAGTTTTTGTGTTGGGCAAAATTTCCGTATGTACATTTAAGTATAATAGATTATATATATTTTAAGTTTTACTACAGTATAAGTTTTACTACAGTATATAAATCCAAATAAATTATCTAATTTAAATTATAAATTTAGATAACACTAAAATAAAGGTTTGAACTTAATTATGTAAAAAATCCAATTATCCATATAAAAAATTAGCAGTAATTTCATAAAATTATTGAAAAAATATATTGTTAATATTTTTTTATTGTAAATACATAATAAATTTAACAAAATTAGGATGTTAAATACATATTTTTTATTGTATCAGCTTGTTAAATATATTTTTGAACAACAATTTCTAAATATTACTCCCTTCGTTTCATAATATAAGTCGTTTCAAGGTTATGCACATATATTAAGATTGTATTAATGGTATAAATTAAAATACAAATTTACCCTTAATTAATTCTTTTGGAACTCTACATATTTTTTCTCTCTAATTAATTATGTATCTTCCTATTGGATGATAACTCCTTTTATAATTTACAATGTATTAATTAATAAGGATAAAATAGTAAGTTATGAATATAAATTTATAGATAAAAACAAAATAATTTATATTTTGAAATTTTTTTAAAATTTTAAAGGGATTTATATTATGAAACGGAGGGAGTATTTTTAAATTCATTTTGATCACAACAAAAAATGTTTCTATTTTTCTTGAACGTAACATCTTTGTGTACAATATTAGCATTATATGAGATTTTGGACCATAAGGTGTTAGGACCTTTTGTCATTCATTTTCCTTTTTTTATTTTATTACAATTATTTATATTAAAATAATTTCATAAAAGATTAGTTATATTTAGAGCTCTTTACTTCTTTCTACGAATATATTTAGTAGACCTGTTTACGGGCCCAAGCCTAACGAATTCGGGCTCAAACCTACGGGCTTACATCGATAAATGCCATGTCTAAGCCCGGTCCAAACCCGTTCAATTTTAAACGGGGCTAGGCTCGGGCTAAAAAATGGAAATCCAAACCCAACCTGTAAAACTTATTCATTATCTGCATCTTAAACAAACTCTCAGTAGTATTCTTTCTTATCTTAAAGCCTCTACATGTTGATCACTATCACTATTACCTTTCTTTTCCTTTTCATTTGTGTTTAGCATAACAATAAAATTAATCTGTACCAAAATGAATAAACAAGCAGCACCCTTTTCATACCACAAGAATATATAATGCACATGATACGTTAACTTTGTTCTTGGAATTATGAATCTAGAAGGATGTCTTTATTTGTGAAGAATATTTGATGGATCAATAGTAATCTACGGCTAAGATTAATAAATGATGGGATTTTGGCATAAAAATAAAAGAAAAAAAAAGAAGCGAATCACATGCAACATGAGGAAGAGTGTGTTTTGTGATCTGTGCAAAATGGAATTACAAATTCCACTGTAAGAAACCTCCTAAGCGATGAAGAGGAAGTGAGGATGTGATGAAGAGGATGAGGTAGAGTATCAATTGAACGAGAACAAGAACGAGGGTCCGAAAAATAGATGAGAAGAAGCAGTAAGATAAATGGAGGGACGGCTAAAGATTGAATGGATTAGGGTTTTATAAATTTAAAACTTATATAAGTATTTTTTTTTTTTTAAATTGGAAGCGGCTCGGGTTCGGGCTGGTCCGCGGGTTCTATAGCATGTCCAAGCTCAGTCTGTCTTTCATCGAGTTTTGACGGACTCGGGCCGGGTTGGGCTTTTCAATATTTCATCTGTCCAAGCCTAGTCCAAATAGGGCAAACTTGGACGGACCCATCAGGCTTGGGTCTTATAGACAGGTCTACTATGTAGTAAGATTCAAATCTGAATTTTTTTCTATATACTCAAACTGTCTTATCATCTAAATTAAAATTCATAAATTAACTATGGATAATCCTAAAAGCTATAATCATAGTCACTATAAATTTCGTTCAATATATTTTGGTATAATTTTATGCATGTTTTATTTCTAGTATCAATGAGTGTGGATTCCAGTTGTGGCCGAAAAGTCAAGAGGGGGTGAATTGACACTTTTAAAAATTTGTAGTTTAAGATCTAAGTACTGAGTGTACCAACTCAGCTACTGATACTGAGTGTCGAATTCAGTAGATGACTGAGTTCAAAGATGAAGTTTCTGTTTATGGGTTCAAATCTGATTGTGCTTAGTGAGAGGTATTGAGCAGAATACTAAAGGTATTTAAAAATAGAGAACACATGGAATTTATACCGGTTCGGTACTTACCCTCGGTACCTACATCCAGTGCTCAATGTACTTTCCCTTTAGAGTTAATTCACTATGAGTCCTTTCATATAGAAAACAAACCTTTAAAAATTAGTCTATCCCACTATTGAGTACCGTTCTCAATAGCAGCTAAGTTATCTACTGCTTACCCTCGGCAGTATCTAAACTAAAAACAAGTGTTTGAAAATTTCACATACCAGAAAGAATTAAATAACTAATGGAGCACAAAATTTAGGAATTCTTTCTCTTGAAGATTACAGAGTTTGAAATTGCTAAAGATCTTACTTGGAAATTCTCTGTTGAACCTTCGTAACCTTGCATAGTTGAGGATTTCTTCTATTTATACTGCCCACTAAAACTAGTCGTTAAGTGCTGGTCCTTGGATCAGTGATCTTCAGCCATTGATGAAGTATTTTGTCCTCGGCAAGAGATTTCCAACGGTACTGTTTCCTGGTCTGGTATCGAGCGATCTGGTCGGGAGATGGTACTGATTTGTTTCCATTTTTGACGTGATTTTCCTGTCACAAGTTATACCTTCTTTTTTGTCCCCTTCTTTTATAGTAATAGTCAGTAGTACTGAGGGACACCTTTTAGTCACTTTTCTGCATACTCATCAGACCGTTAAAAGCACCATGTATAATTACATAATTATTTCAATACTTAATTTTTAACAATACATTTTATAGTATTTTGTCATCTTAAAAAATAATTTTAAAAATAGGGTTCCAACAATCTCCCCCAATTTTGATGATGACAAAACAATTTAGCATCTGAATGTTTAAGTGTTTGAAAAATTAAATAGATTATAAGATTCAGTTCGCAAAAGGACAAGTTCAGTATTTACCAAATATTATCATAGCAGAACCAGATATGTAACCAATACGCATAGATATTGAACAGGTAATATCAGTACGCGAAATGAGGTAATACTTGATTCATTTCATAAATATTTGAAATTCAATACATAAAATGAAATGATAAGCAACAAACAGAAAAAATATTCTAAGTCTGCTTAGGCCTAGATGGAGGTGGTTGTTTTTTCTGTTGCTGAGGCTGTTGCTGACCAGATGCCTAACCAGTCTCAGATGCTTTCTCTCCCATTTTGGCAGCATCAGGATGAGCAGAGGAAGAAATGGAGTGATGGTGAGGTGAAATCCGTTCCAAGAAGTCGTCAAACAGCTTCCGAAAAGCCTCCGACACAAAGGAAGCAGTGCCTGTTCTTTTGATCTCGTTGCCCAGTAGCAAGAGTACCCCTAGTGTTCCATATAGCATTGGAGGTGATCTGAGTGTAAAGATTCTGAAGGCTCCTAATCAGATAGCCTGAAAGATTCTTTACTTCAGTCTCCATTCGAGTACCTTTGGAAACATATGTGGCAACATCAGAGGAGAGCTTCAACTGATTGGATCTCAGTTCTGCGAATTGAGCATTTGTGGAAGACTGAAGATCTTTTACCATCTTAGTTAGCTCATCCAATTTCTGAGACTGTGCATCCTCAGTCTTAGAGATATTCACAAGTTCAAGCTGAAGCTGAGCTTGGACAAAAGAAGCATAGACTAGAGGAGTAGGCAGAGTCTTTACCACAGTCTGAACTTCATTCATCTGATTTGCCATATTGAGTTGGATTACAACAATTCTATTAGCCATGGTCAGAGAAGAAGAGGAGGCTTGCAAGATTGCAGCACTATATACCATAGCCTTCAGATTGTTAACTTCACTTAGAAGATTATTAAGAGTTGTCAGCTCGAGTGAAGAAGCAAGAGGAGCTTGAGCCTTAAGCTGAGAAAGTAAATCAGTAAGAGCAGGAGTTGGCTCTGGAATGGGCTGGGGTAGAGATGGTGTTGGTTGAGGTAGGGATAGTGTAAAAGGAGGAAGAGACACTTCAAGTTGGGAAGATTGATTCTGAGGTTGAGACAGGATAACTTGAGGAATTGAGGGAGAGGAGCGAGGAGTGTGTTGTTTAATGAAGTTCAAGTCTTCCATGAATTGACCTATCATCCTTTTTGTTGCTTGAAAGGATGGTGAAGGGTAGATAAGGTCAGTGTTAGATGGAGGTGGTAATGATGATGATGATGGAAAAGATGGAATGATACATGATACTGAAACAGAGCTTGATGGAACCTCATGCCCAAATATTGAGTAGGGAGCAGTGGTTTTCTCAGTATCGTCAAATGGAAGTACAGATGATGTTGACGTTGGTGGTACTGACAAATAAGAGTTAGGAAGTACTGAATAAGATGGAACCTCAAGTCCAGATGAAGAATGAGGAGCAGTGGATTTTTAAGTACTATATGAAATTGGAAGAGCTTTAGTACCTTAGTCTGCTTGATATGAGTCTGAATATCATTAGGAGGAGGTAGTTCCTCAACATTCACCTGATCCTCATTCTGAAGTTGCTTATGAGTACCTTCTTTAGCCAAGTCCTGAGATGGCTTTATATCTGTATCTTTTGGAGTTTGTACATCCTTAGTTTGGAACTGATCATCATCCTCCATGTGATGATCTTCAAATTCAATGATTTCGGTGCCTGGTGAAATGACTCTCTGAAGGGCAAGGATGGGAGAAGATTTGGCTGGACCAGTCTCCGTAGGAAAAACTGGAGCTGGTCTGAAGAATTGCTCAATGGGAGCTTGCTGAAGGGGTGGTAGAGATGACTGACCAGAGGCTTGTTCATCTTGTTTTTCCATTCGTAATAGAAGTTCATTCATAGCTTTATTGTCATCTGAGTCAGTATCATATGAGTCTTCTTAATTAGCAGGGAGCTTGCTTGCAGTATCAACTACCTTTTTCTTCTAAGAAGGAATCTTAAAAGTGATCCCCTTAGCCTTGTTAGATCTCTCATCTTTTTTCTGAAGTTTGGCAGGAGGAGTATCTCTGTTATCATTTTTCTCATACTTATCTGACTTTTTCTTCTTAGACTTCTTCTTGTCAGCCTTCTTCTTAGTAGGTTTCTTCTGCTGCTCAATATCTTCCTTCTCAGGCTCTTTAGGGTCCTTCTCCTTTGGAATTCTTACTTTTGGCACATATGGTTTGTCGAATTCAAGAGTACTTAGTATATTTGCATCTGTATACGAGTTTAACAGTGGCTGCATCTCATCTGTTGGTTCAGCTCTAAAGTATAGGAGGATTTCAATGATAAGGCATCTATAAGGGAGGTAGTGCTTTGGCTGAGTCATCTGATTGTTGATCAAAATAGCCAGATTCAGAGGCTTACTTTCCAACAGGTGCCAGATGATGCAGAGTTCGAAGGGAGATACAGAATTCCTGCTAAATCTCTTAGGAGCAATGTACTGAGCAGAAAGAAAATGTGCTAGCCTTGCGTTTTGGGGCAGATGGGTGGCAATAATTTCACCAGTCACACCTTCTGGCATAAGGTAGTTGGAGTCAAACAATTGAACCTTCCTCTCAGCTCCAATCCTTCGGAGAGCTATGCCATTATCTTCAGTAATCAAAATGTCAGCCAGGACATTCAGAGTAATGGTTATCTTGACACCATGAACAAGGGTGTGCAAGTAGTCAGGTTGGACATTATCAATCAGTATATTCCCATCGAACTCGAGAATAAGATCCTCATAAGCAAATGATTGAATGCTGAAGAAAGATTGCCATTGTTGTTGGTGAATCCAAGTTTTAAAGGGTTCTGTTGTGGACATGTATGCATAGTCAAGAGTCCTGCATGTCAATACAATACATGGCATTTCAGAAGGATATTATAAGCGGAAAATAAATAGCAAGGATAGAGAAGTGTATTGAGTTACTAAAGACAGTTGATCATCCCAATAGCCCCTCTGAGAGTGTTGAAATTGTCTTTACTCAGTGCTTTCATAAAAATGTCAGCCAGCTAATCTTCAGTAGGGATAAAGATAAGCTTGATGTCTCCCTTCTAAACATGATCTCTGATGAAGTGATATCTGATACTGACATGCTTTATGCGGGTGTGCTGAACTGGATTTTTGGATAGATCAATAACACTCTTGTTATCACACTTGACTTTAATAGCTTTTGATCTGATTCCAAAATCTTTTAGCTGTTGCTTTATCTATAGGAGTTGAGCCACATAGCTTCCAGCATCAATGTACTCAGCTTCAGTAGTTGAGAGGGCTACTGAGGCCTGATTCTTATTGAACC
Source organism: Euphorbia neoarborescens (assembly GCA_948330485.1). NCBI lineage: Eukaryota > Viridiplantae > Streptophyta > Magnoliopsida > Malpighiales > Euphorbiaceae > Euphorbia > Euphorbia neoarborescens. The sequence goes on along the minus strand of CAOJCR011412775.1, from coordinate 1,292 downwards.
ATGACACTAAGCACTCTCCAAGAAAGTGACATCCACCTGATGTGCTCTTTCTTTCCAGTCTATCTTCCCCATAATCCGTATCAGTATATCCCATCATCTTGATGTCTGAGTTGATTGGATACCATAATCCTGCATCTATTATGCTATGAAAATACCTTAAGATACGTTTAACATCAGTTAAATATGAGTCCTTGAGATTAGATTGAAAACACGCACAATAAAATACTGAAAAATGTATATCGGGTCTACTAGCAATTAAGTATAATAAGGATCCAATCATACATCGATAGAGCTTAGGGTCAACTAACTATCCAGTCTTTTCCTCACTCAGTACTGTATTTGAAATCATAGGAGTACTGATTGACTTACAATTGTCCATACTGAATTTCTTCAGTATCTTTCAGGTATACTTAGACGGATTAATAAAAATGTCATTTTTGCTTTGTTTGATTTGTAATCCTAGGAAAAAATTCAATTATCCCATTAGAGATATTTCAAACTCATCTTGCATCATACCACTAAACTCTTTGCACATGAGTTCATTTGTACTACCAAAGATAATGTGATCAATATATATCTGAACAAGCAGTATATGCTGAGACTTTTTCTTAATGAAAAGGGTAGTATCAGCTTTGTCTCTTCTGAACTCCTTAGAGATCAGGAAATTGGTCAATCTCTCATACCAGGCATGAGGTGCCTGTTTCAGACTATAGAGCGCTTTTCTAAGCTTAAATACATTGTCAGGATATTGATGATCCTCAAAGCCAGGAGGTTGTCTGACAAAAACTTCTTCCTCAATATAGCCATTAAGAAAGGCACTTTTGACATCCATTTGAAAAAGCTTAAAACCCATATGGCTAGAAAACGTGCATAGTATTCTAATAGCTTCTAACCTAGCTAACATGGTAAAGGTTTCTCCATAATCAATACCTTCTTGTTGATTATACCCTTGTTCCACCCGTCTGGCTTTGTTCCTAATTATATTACCTGAATCATCGAGCTTGTTCTTGAAGGTCCATTTGGTTCCAATGATTGATTTGCCTCTGGCTCTGGGTACTAGATCCAACACTTTGTTCCTCTTGAACTAATCAAGTTCTTCTTGCATAACAATCTTCCAATACTCATTAAGTTTAACATCCTTAAAGGTCTTTGGATCCTATATTGATACGAATGCTATATTTCCAAAGTATCTACTCAGTTGGGCCCTTGTCATCATACGGTTCTCAGCTCATTCAATGATATTCTCAGAAGGATGACTTCTGTGGTATCTTGTCTCTCTTAGGAATCCTTCA
>CAOJCR011412503.1:0-11473 GCA_948330485.1 Euphorbia neoarborescens | reverse complement strand
TAGAGATTATTCTCAGTGTTTGACAAAATTGATTTCAAAGAAAATATTTTAGTGGACTGATTCATTCCCTTCCCCTTTTTTGCTGTCAATTTCTTTCTCTCCCACTTTCTTTGCTGTCAATTTCTTTCTCTCCCCCATTTTTCTCTCCAAATGTCCATCTTTCCTACCTAATTGCATCCCTTTCTTATTTTGATTTGCTGTCCCAGAATAAAAATTCCCAAATCATAGCAAATCAATTTCCCTAATTGCTATCAAAATCCCCCCTGAAAATTGAAATCAATCCTGGTGAAAAAGGAAGTGAGAACTCTGAAATAAGGAAGAAGATCTGGCCCTTTATCGCTGCCCATCTACAGTTATTTCGTAAAAATTTTTGTTTCCTTATTAATCCAAAACGACATCATTTTGGCCATTTCACTAACAGGCCAAAACGACGTTGTTTTGGCATGTATTCCTTTTAGAAAACAAATGGTAGATCCAGGGATCGAACCCGTGCTCTTTGGAAGGGAGTGGAGAAAGCCTACCACCAGGCTACTAACTCCTTTCTGTTTTAGGAAGTTTATATACATATATATATATATTCTCTTTTCACCCCTATTTCTTTCCTGGTCTGATTCGGTCTGACTGAAATTATATTTTAAATCCGATTTTACTCAAATAAAAACCATTTTGAAAAATGATTTTTAAATTTAGCCCGACCTAAACTATTGTTTTAACTCGGTCCAGCTAACATGAAAACCAATCAAACTTGGATATTGAAAAACCTTTGTGCGGATCTTTTATTTCTGAAGCTTCTCATCTGAATCATCCGAAAGAACACATATACATACAAAAAGGTCGGCAAATGCCGGTTTCATCATAGACCCGGGAAAAATCCCATGCTCACACCAAACAAAGGTCTTTTCTTCTAATGACAACACATCCAGAATTGCTTATTTGACCCCTTCTTCTAAGTTCTTGCAAACGTACACGCTTTTCCCCTCTGAGATTGTTAAAGTTTCTATTTCCTCAATGGGCTCAGTGGCATCTATCAGTTCAGCTTCTTCTTCTATTTCTTCTTCTTCTTTATTCTTTAATGAGGCCAGATATGTTTCTTGGGCTACCTGTTGATTCCTTTAGCATATCACTATTCCCTTTGAGGTGGAAATTTGTAGGGCTAAATTTCTTCATAAAATTGTTGACCTAGAGGTGATCAGGAACGAACATCCTAAAATAACAGAGTATGCCAACTTTTCATCCACTATTAAAAATAGCTCCTCCAATTTATACATACACTCATTGTCTCCCGCTTCCACCAGTAACATTACCTATACTATTAGTGGGATAGGGATCCCACCAAGGCCAACCATAGGTGCGTATACCGATTGTATTTGCTCTTTTGCCTCTTTTAATTTGCTTATCGCATGCCTATTGATTAGGTTTACTACACTACCCATGTCAACTTGCACTCTTTTCACCAGGTACTGCTCGATTGCTACTTTGCTCACTTATGTATCTGTGTGTCTGGATCAACATTTTTTAGTTTTAAAAAGGATTCAATCAAGTCAGCTTTACCTTTTAATTTTCCTAGTTCTATCTTTTCACCTTCAGTTCAGCATTCAGTCCTCCGAATATCACTATGATAACCCCTCTGTGCTTTTTTTTGGGGCATTCCCTTCTCTGTCTCTATCCCCTCTATCGCTTTCCTTCTCTCTATCCTCTTCTTCTTCGGTTCCATGCTTATCTACGAACTTATCTAGCTTGCCTCCTTGAATTAGCTTTTCTATTTCTTCCACAAGCGTTGGATAGTTATAGGTATAATGCCCCCTTGCTCGGTAGAAGCGACAGTAGAAACTCTTGTCATTGTCGAATGTCTTCCCTCTCTTGGAGCTGGGATAATTAATTTCTTTATTAAACCCTTTTTCCTTGATTGTCACCAAAATTTCACTAAGGGATTTGTTCAATGGGGTAAAGCGGACTCTTACTTGATCCCTTTCCCCTCTAGAGTAATCTCTTTTCCTTCTCCTATCTCTATCCATGTCACGGCCATGGCCTTCTCTTTTAGATCTCTTCTGATCCAGATTCTTCATTCCAGTATCTTTGTCTACTCGTAAAAACTGTACTTTATCCACCTCTACACGATCTTTGCATATCGTCATGAGTTGCACCTAATTTGTAGGTTTTTGTGAGGCTGAATTTTTCCTCAGTCTCTCACTGGTGGTGTTGCTCATAAGTGCTTCATACGCAATGTTGGTTTCCAAGTTTTTCCAAGTTGGTTTTCCACTTCGTTCTTAAAATCCTTAAAGCGATCAAGGGTCTCCGATTTATGCTTTATTAAGTAAACATAACCTTATCTACTGAAGTCATCGGTAAAAGTAACGAAGTATCAACAACCATATCTAGCACTTGTGCTTATGGTCCCACATATGTCTGAATGTACTAGGTCTAATAGCCCACTAGCCTTTTCATCTATGTTGCTGAAGGGCGCCTTGGTCATTTTTCTCCTTAAACAAGATTTACATGTATTAATTGACACAAGTTCAAATGTACCTAGCACTCTACTTACGTGAAGTCTAGTTACGTGTATCTCGTTTATGTGGCCTAAATGACAATGTTAGATTCACGTAGGATTAACCTTGTTAGCCTTAATCCTTTTAGTATTATTGTTATGATATTATCTTGTTTCCAATTAAGGATATATAAGCCATTACTAAGTAATGTTGTTTCATAAATAAAATCGACACATGTAGTATTCACAATACTATATCTGACATTAAATTCGAAACAATCTATGTCCAACTTTAAAATCAAAATAACATTTCCACTAATGGTAGGTATATAAAACAATCTCTAAGTCTCAAAACAGTACACTAGGCTTCTCAAAATGGCATCCATCCATCCTTGAGACCTTGGATTTCCGTCCTATTCTCGACTCAAAGATCCACTTTGCCAGATCCTAATAATCTCAATAACATATATACTAGAACCACCCACTTAGGTCTTCTTTTGCTCCCACTAAAGAAAGCATTCCTTCAAATTTCCTTTTCTCTTCACAACCATAACGCAAGTTCACAGGATAAACGTGGGACTTAGCACCAACCGCTTTAGCCTTACCTCACCCTTTCAAGTTTAGCTTTAGCTTTGGCCTAGGACTTTCCCTTGCCATTAGGGTGTGTACACTTACTTACCAGCAATTCTTCCTTAATCTTTGTGATCAGCTGTACCACAAGCTTCAAATTTCTTAAAGCTCTGATATTGTCTTATCCATACATTACGTACCATAATTAACAATTAAGGGATTATAAGATTTATGAAGCAACCCTAAAAGATTTCCACGATGAGTTCTTGTAGGATCGTTGCGCCGAGTCGAGCCAGTGTTTCCACATACCCATTCATCTTAAGCACATGAGTACTCACAGATGTCCCAGCAGTAATCCTACATAAAGAAAATGTCTTCACTATTAGGTATTGATCTTGCCTTATTGCGATCCTAATACAATCTTTTCAAGTTGTTAAAGACCTCATAGGCTCATCCCTCCTAGAACTGTCTTCCAATTTCAGGGCAATGGTTCCTAAAATGAGACTCGAGATCGCAGTCATCACGTATAAATAGATCATTAAGTCCTTGATATAAATCAATAACTTCTTTGATCAAATATGTGTTTAGCTAATAATAGCATTTCTAGAACACATTTCATCATTTCTACCCTTAAAACTTTTCAAGTTCTCAGACCAATCCATGAAATTAATTCTACAAGTTTTTTCTTTGTACAATGTAGGTCGGAGTGAAAAACAATTATTATATGTTTATATTGCAGCCACTAATATACAAAAAACCTTTAACTATTTTTTGAACAAACTACTGAGAAAAGAAAGTCAACAGAGGTTAAATAAAGGGCTTAAAATCCAAAACACTAATTAATCCAATTTTAATGTTATTGGTGATTAATTTGGCTGACTTGACCAAGACCCTCAACAAATCTATGATGGCCCAAGCCAAGCTTGTTATGTAATTCCATAATAGTTTGTTAGGTAGGGTTAACAACCCAATCCATACACTATGAACTTTTGGTTTGAAGGGTTCGTGGCACATTACCGTTCTGTGCTCGGGTCAGGGCTTCCACTAGCAACCCGCAGGGTCAGAAACCATAATTCACTCTATTGCCATATCAAATAATTATCTTGACCAATTATGATATGGTTGGCTATAGCTTTCTCCAAAAAAATAATTATCATTAAGACAATATTCATTAATTGATATCCAATCACCTTACATAAATCAGAATCAACTCAAGTAGTAGGCGGAAGCTCTCTCCACAGAGTTATCTGATAAAGGTTCAGAGTGTGAATTTGGAAAGCACTTTTGAGAGACCCTATATTTAAATTTTGGAATCATTTTAATCAAAATATTAACAACTTAGCATACATAATCGCGGATTTTGAAACATACTTGGAATACTATTAAACCAAAAAACATGCGAAACAAACATCATGCAAAATGCAAGGTGATCTATAGGCACATTTTACCACCGAAATGGAAAACTAATAGCTAACTATTACAATTCTTCATTATCTTTGGCTTGGACTTTATCTAGGCTCACCATTTGCTTCCACTCTTTGGGCTTGCTCCTTGGGCTCCCACCAGTTTGGTTGAGTAATAAATCCTAATTATTTATCTATTACTAAACTAACTAATTAAGATAAAAATGATACCACGTAGGATATATTTTCCAAGTCAATAAAATACAACCGACGCTTTGTAAAAGGTCCAAAGACACCAAAAATCAACCAAATACAAAAAAATGTACATGTTGTGCATATTCATACATATCGTTATGCATGTCAGTGGCAAATAAATCCAAACGTTCCAATTTTAAATTATGTCCAGTTGTTAAGTTCGCCAATTTTAACCATTACGGTATATTCTAAGTTAAAGTTACAATGAATTAAATCTAATGCTCCCACATAAACTTTGCAATTCTATAATCCTAAAATTATAGTCGTCCAATACAACGCGTGCCATGGGCTATTGGACCAACCATCACTCCATACTCAATTCAATATAACCATATAAAAATAAATATGCATATCACATCAAATACCATTTCACACAATTAAAATTGGCTACATTAATTAACATGTATAGCGGACCAACCCTATCAAATTAACCCGTAAAACTCAAAACAAGGTCGGACCGGTTATTATGGGAATCACCCGAGAAACCATCCTCTTGGCCCATCAGACTGTCCTGTGGCGGTGGGCCCAAAGCAGTAGGCCGTAGTTGCTGCCTACTATTGCTGGTTGCAGCAGCAAGCCACAGCTGGTGGCCTGACAGCCAGCAAGCTACCCCACTGCTGCCTGCAGTGGCAGGTAGTTTGATTGCTGGCCCACAGTCGGCGGGTGGCCACAACTGGCCTACAAGCAGCGATGGCCCGCGATCCCATCACCAAAAAATTAATTTTGTTAATTTAATCCATCAAATCACAAATAAGCAGAAACCATCAACCAGATAATTACATACTATGTATAATTAAATAAACAACCTAATCTAGCATGGCATGCATAAAACTGAAATTCTAAATTGGAGAAAAATATCAAAAACCCCAATCCTAAAACGAAATCCTAAATCTAACAATCGATTCTACCCAATCTACCAATTAAATTCCTAGATCCATAATTAACAAATTTAGATCTGCCAAAATTAATTCTAGATCTTCCAAAATCAATTTCAGATCTATTTCAAATTACCATAAATCTAATTAAATCTCTTAAATTCTACCGTAACAGCGGCTCTAATACCATTGTAGGGGATCGAATGCAGCCCGAAAATTCATCAAACACCGTGGATGGGTTTTTGAATATTCTGGATTCAACCCCGTAGGAACCGATTTGGTAAATCTGAGGGATTTAATTAATCAACTATCCAATTGGAACTACATTAGGGTTTACGGAAGAAATAAATAGAGAGATCGAAGAAGTTACAGATTATCTCTTCTGAGATGCTGCTAAATCCTCTAGATCCAACCAAAGAGTAATAAAAGAGCTCCTCTAGGTAGCAGATCCGTGCTAGCGGGGCGAGCTTGAATCATCGGGGTTCACAAAATCTCACGAAACAATGGAAGAAAAGATTCTAGGGTTTTTCTCTCTAGAAAAATACAGAAGACTTTTCAACTCATACTTAACCTAATTTTCTTTCGTCTTATTCCTTTTATATTTTGACTACTGAAATCCTAACTGGACTGGCCTTTAAAAATGTAGACCACTAGTTTTCAAACCCAATTAATTTTGATCGGTCCAATTAAATTCCACCGACTCAAAAAATAACTTCGTAATCAATAATTAAATATATGCATTATATTTTAATTCTAAATTTCACCGTTTGGTAAATTGATTAATTAATTTAACTATGAATTAATTTAATTAAAAATATCAATTTATATAATTAGATTTTAATCAAAATCCAATTAATTCCAATTGCACATAAACTAATTAAATTCCATTCAAATTAATAAATTAAAATTATATGTAATTTATTTAATTAAATCATTCACCATGTGTAATTCAACTAATTAACAATTAATTAAATATTCTAGATTTAATTTATTAATAAAATAAAATGTGATTTTTACAATCCAAATTTATTTAATCATAGACCAACTAATCTGAAGCTAGAAACTCAATGTGCAAGATTCTATGGTACTATCTATATGTTGGTAGCAGGAACAAGTCCCGCAGACTATTAAATGGGTTCTAGCAAAAGCATAATAGCCCCCAATCAAGACTGCTAGCAGCATCTCTAGTAGAGAAAATCCATCCCAGTAGCTCCACTTGTATTATACCAGCCAATATCTGAAGATATGTATACAGTAAGAGGTATGGTTCCATCATCTCAAACTACTATATCTTCTTTGATCTAGAATAGATTACTGATACAAATGAGAGCCCAACTCATATGGGCACGGCCGCACACTCACAATCCTACTCCATCAGGTGGCTATGATATCATCTTAGTAGGTACTGAGTGATAATTCTATTGACACATTCACATCACATACATGTTTACTGGCTCATCCAATCATACCTGTATTTGTATCCTGTTACAGATACATTAGATGTATGTCAAAGTGCATGAGATTCCATGCAGTGATGTAATGCTCTCAAGTCTAAGGATAAAACAAGTCTTGCTCAAGAAACACAACAATGATGACTTTACCATGTAGTGTTTCCTGTGTGGATCTATCCAGTACCATAAGGGACCCATATATACCCGCATCCTTGATTGCCCTACAATCAACCGATACACAGGTTTGTAGTTCTATTCATTTTCATGACCTAGAACAAACCTGGGATCTAAATATCTATGATTACAATCATTGGATTCTCTATTTATTATTATAGCACAAGATATAAAATAAATAGATTGATACCTTTGTTCTATAACATTTAATGTATATAGTACAAATAATATCAAAATCGTACAATATACAAAAGAATCAATGCCTATGAACTAGGGTATACCAACACTAATATCCCCCCGAGGTGTGGTATAAGGTTGATGGGGTCCTCTAGTTTACCTCAGGATTCACTAGTTTTCCTATCTCACGCCCAATCTCCAACCCATAATGTGCTGGGAGAGGGGACAGAGCTCTGTTCCCCAAGTCAAGATCTCCATGAGTTCCTCTAGCAGATGTGGAGTACATGAAATAAGGATCTGTTAATCATGGGGATTCCTCTATCCTGACCACTTACAGTGTTGACCATTCTAGAGGGTGTTCCTTCACTAATAACCATTCCTGCCATGGATGGATTACCAGCCATTACATGCTGTAGAATTGCAACATGTTAAGGAGCCATAGAGTATGATTGTATGATCTGCTATATGGTCATTTATCCTATACTAAGATGTTTTGTGTTGATAGAATTGGTTGTTTGTTCTAGAAGCCATGAATTTCGAAGTTTATTCTAAACTTGTATTCATTCTTTCTTTAGTTCCATGCTCACTATGCCAATGACATTTCTGTTGGAATATTCGTTCTTGAAATTCAACCGCTACTGATAAAAAAATCTATAAGAAAAATTAAAGACACCAGTGGTCCAATAGAAGGACTCTCCCATTCCTAACTCGGTATTTGATCTTAGACTAATAATAGTAATTTTCATTAGCTTAGAGTAACATAATCTGACTTTGAGGAGTTTATATCCTTTTTATAGGCTTTTAAGACTCTGAGTTGTATTATGATTGTTCCTAAAGAATCAGAGAAGTAATAGGACAATATTTCTTATTTTAGCTTTTATTAGAAGACTATTCCTAATTCGGAGTGAATTTCTTATCCACCACATTTCAAGTAAGCATATTCAGATAATCCGTACCCGGTATTCGGTACCATGTTGATCCAGATTATTGATTTGGTATTTTTTATCAAGTCATCTGGCCTTTCATAATAGACTTTGAGAGGTCATTCAGCTGATATCAAATTTATCCCAGAACATCCGGTTCAAAGGCTTACCTAATCTTTAAAGACGAATACGGATATGAATTTACTTGTTGTTATCTCTTCTTAAAGTAAAACTTTGAAAAAGTAAATAAATTGAGAGTTAAATGAAAAAAAAATATTGTATAAAGAAGAGATAGAAAAGTAGAGAAAAGTGAAGGAATTCATAATCACAATTGGAAGGTATTGTAATGTATTTGTGTATTTAGGAATTATTTAAATTGAGAGTATTGATCTAAAATGCCCAAACACAATAGGCAATTTATTTTGATTCTTTTAGTTTTATTTGACATTGATAGCTTGTGTAAGCTAGGGTTGTCGGAGATCCTGCCGTAAGAATATTTTGTCAACCTGTAAGAAAGAAGGGGTCAGAGCCAGATTTCCTGGATAGTGACGCTTCGATGCCTAAGTCAGTAACTGACAGGAAACGGAAGGGGAATATTTATTAGTAAATAATGTAAGAGAATGAATCAAGATGCTATACCTGTGTCGATTTTGTAGATTATATAGTGGCCTTGGCCTCCACATGTCGTGTTGTTAGAGGGCAGCTGGTGGCATGGCCTACCTGGTCCGGTCAATTTTCACTCCGACATATGGCTACCTCTGAACACCTGACACAACCTCCTTTTGTTCCTGCTATCTTATCGGCCTGTACCCTGTCCTGACAGTATTAATTGCAGCGTTAAATGTGATGGTATCCTTTCTCTCTCCTATCTTCTTTTTTGGATATTTGAGAGGTGGTCGTGTGTCATGCACGTCTAAGATGTAAGTTGCTTCTGGCAATCTTCCAGGGCGTCTGCCTGGTGGTTACACCTCATATGTATGGGCACTTGATGGGAATGTCTGTATAGCTTGTTTGGAGGGCAGACAGATGGTAAGCACGTGTTGAGCACCTGGGGGCACTCACTAAGGAATGCCACGTGTATGGCATGTGACCTCCACTGGGTAATTAGAAGTCCTCCCTCCCCAGGAGAGTGGAAATTCTCAAGGATTTTGGGGGAGTTAAAGTAAAAAAGAATGGAAAAAATCGGGTTGAATCCCTACTAAAGGTGGCTGGAACACTTTAGAATTGCCAAAAAGGAAAATTGGGTCTGTGAAAAAGAAAAAGCGGGTATACTCCTTCCAAAAATAGCTAGGACACTTTAGGGATGCCAAAAGGGAAAACTGGATGCATTAATTGTGTGTTTAATAGGTATAGTTTTACGGGGTTCAATAAGGGTGTTTAATAAGTGTGTTAAAGGAAGAGAGCTAGGGGTGTGCCAAGTGTCTCGTGCTTTCCAATCGGTTATGATTCTTGAGATGGGGGTAGCATATAGCAGCATGTGCAATGATGGTGACTGCTGCATCCAATGCTATCGTGATAAGTGTCCCCTAGCAATTTTGAATTTTGAATTTCGTCTCTAGGTCTTCCTCCTCCGAATGGATATAAAAGGGGGCCTCTTCCTTGCCTCACTCCATTTTGCTGCTTTCGGATTTTTGATTGAGGTTTACAAGCCCGATGAGTTACTCCGTAATTTGAGTGAGTATTCCGACATTGTTAGAGCTAGAATTCGTTCCTCTTACTACTTCCTTATACGAAGAAGGTTTCCCTGGTTGAGAAAGAGATTAGCGTGGAGGAATTGCTCCCTTGTAAAGGTCACGAAAAACCGTCCGTTATTGATTGAGATTTCCTCTGATATGGTGACAATATGGGTAAATGTAGGTCAACATCTGAATCGAGGAATGGAGACTCCAAGATGCCTGGCTACCTGACCATAAGGACTATCGTCTGCGAGTCTCCTAATAGGTGGTTTTTATAGAATCTGGGTGACTTGGACTGGTTGGGGAATATGGAGCATATGCTTCTCGATGAGTCGGGCGAGCGAATGCCCCGCCAAAATGTTACTTCATTGTGTATGTTGACCAGTGCTTGTTGGGGTTTTATTATCCTTAGGAAGAGTCATTGGGGCGCAGCTATCTTTCTGCGACATACCCGTTGGCCAACTACACCCCAACGTTGTAGCTGACATCGTGGCTACCCGCCAGGTATTTAAGGGGTTGGGGGAAGTGGTCACACCGTCAGTGTTCCATAATTTGTGTACCCTAAGGCTGGTTTAAGATCATTTCACGCTAAATAAGAAGAACACATATATGGGGTTTAGCAGGAAAACGTCTCATATCAAGCACTGGAAGGAGATTTTCTGATGAGAATCAAGATGGCCAAATATTTCATATCAGATGTCCAATCAATTATGTGGATCTAAGAAATAAATACATTATTTCAAATGGTGATCTATGGAGAATTCGTTGCAAAATGAAGATTATTTAAGTTGAATTAGTTAAAGAATGATAAGATTCAAGATGGCGAAATATTTCATATCAGATGTCCAATCAATTTTGTGGATCTAAGGAATAAATACATTATTTCAAATGGTGCTATATGGAGAATTTGTTGCAAAATGAAGATTATTCAAGTTGAATTAATTAAGGAGAGCTTTGGACAAGCATATGTATGACATATGTTTTAACCTATTGAGATCTTTAACTAATTCTGTTTCATATATTAGTATAGTTAATATGTTTGTTACTTTTTATTATTACAAGATTAATTTTTTTAACTAGGTGTTTTTATCAAATCCTAATAGACGAAGGATTTGTGGTAGTATTTAATTAGAATATTTCTTATTCTTATCTATTTAGGAGAATAATTTGTCCCTGTTTTACAAGGAATAGGACTTCTTATTTAGTTTTTAATTAGGTTAGTTATTGCCATTCTGTTTTCTCCTTTTTAGCTATCATTTTCCTTTTAGGATTTGTTTTCTTAAGCCTATATATGGGATGCACGAAATTCATTGTAAAGGATATATATTGTCATCAATAAAGTTCATCTTTTGCTTTGCAAATTCTTGTTGATTGTTCAACATAAATATTTTGAGAGCTTGTGATTGTTTTCCAACTCTTGAATTATTATTTGATTGTGATCAGTTGTTGTGGCTAGACAATCGACAATCAAACCATTCTCAGGT
>CAOJCR011408399.1:0-13276 GCA_948330485.1 Euphorbia neoarborescens | reverse complement strand
TGTGGAATTAGATTTGGTTTTTGGACCATGATTTTTGGTTGCTCCTTGGAAATTGTCGGATTACGGACTTTTCTGACAATTGGACATTACCCTCTCATTAGGCATTGGACTGCGGTTTTTTCTTTGTAAATGAGAATGGATTTTTCCCCTTGATATTGATTGACATTCTCATTAGGCAGGGGACTGCCGTTTTTCCTCTACAAATGAGAGATCCACTTGGCTGTGGTCCTTCCTCGTAGATTGTTTTGTATTTATTGTCGTTTCCATTAGGCAGTGGACTGTGGTTTTTCCTCTGAAAATGGGAGAGTTTGGCCAATCTTAGACTTTATTATTATTATTATTGGGTGGACTACGGTTTTTCCACCATGGAGTTAAGGGGACTACGATTTTTCCTCTAACGTCTGTTCCAAAGCAGCTTGATATTATGGAAAGCATTATGTTTTGAGAATTTTTATCTTCGAACATAATACTTGATGTATTTGACATGTTTTATTAAAACTTATTAATTTGGAACTTTTATTATTTCTATATGATTACTTTGAGATATTTTGTTTTACTTGTGTCATTTAATTAAAAATTGTATTTTATCCGTCATGTATTCTTTGTTTAATTTTGAGCTATGTGATTGGACTGTTTAGTTACTTGTCACTAAGTGGCAATATTTTTCAGATGCTGTAGGTGATGCTTGATTTGCTGTTTGGGCTAGTTTTGGGGCTCGAGTGAAGAGTTGTTTTAGAAACCTCTATGTTTTGTTAATATGAACTTATTTAAGACATTAAGTTTTATTTGGAGTTGTTTTGCTCCGCTATTTGAATAATTTTACCCTTTTAATTTATTTGGATAAATTTCCTTTCTCCTTTTATTTAATTTTAAAGTTTTAAAATATTTTGCATTTTTGATGACCTAAACTTGGTGTATTGTTTCCTCCAATACATGTATATAAGTCGGGTCGTCACACTTCATGTATAAAGCAATAGTTAAAATGATGAAACAAGCATAAACAGGCTAATCACTTATATCAATATCCCATAATTCCATATTAAATACTTAAAAGAATAAGCACGGAAACCCAGATTTAGGGTAGCTAGGAATTATCGAAATTCAATAACCAAATAATTCAACCAAACATCATCATGCAAACAAAAGCACAATAAGAACAAAAACATGCAAAAAAATAAATAAAACATGCATAAAAATATAAAGGTAGATTAAAACCTACAATACCACCCTACACTTAGATTGCACTTACTTCCAAAAGTGTAATAGGAAATAAGTACAAAATAAGGGTGAGGGGTAAGGGTGGGGAAAGAAATAAAAAAGATAAAGAATATTATACAAGATACCTCGTGTTCTGTCTGAGATAAGAGACAAGAGAGTTTAGGGTTCTTCTTGATTTGGGAAAAATGTAGGGGTTGGTCGAAGAGAGTTACTATTTTAAAATTGAGGGTCTGATTTTTTATGCATTTCACGTTGTGCCGGGTTAAGTGGCAAGTTGTGACAGACGGAATTTACATAATTCTGGTAGCAAAATCCCATTCTGAACATTTATGCCTGTCACATCGTGACCAACAGGGATCACATCGTGATAGGCTAAATTTATAAAGTTCTAGTAGCCAATCTTATTTTGGACAATTTTGCCTATCACATTGTGATAAATAGGGCTCACATCCTGACAATCTATTTTGACAAAGTTCCAATAGCTTAGCCATTTTTTCCATTTATTCCTATCACATCGTTACCAACAAGGGTCACATCATGACAGGTACTTTTTTCACACTTCCAGACCTATCTTTCTCTCAATACTATAGAGAAATTTCAAACCTGGTGGACGCTTGTGTTTTAATTCCTTTACAGCCTGAATTGAATCAACGCATGAGGCTTCTTACCTAACAACATAAAAAACAAAACACGAAAAATAAGAAAAATTACAACAAAATCCTAAAAACTAAAAGTTTGGACAAAATGAAAAATATAGTTCAAAATATACAACAATAAATATGCTTTGTTTATAGTCAAAACAACTCGACTTTCTCAAATTCTCGCTTTACCATAAATTGAAGAGAAAGCACCTAGTCTTTCTGCTTCTCCTTCTTTTTTGTCTTCACTTCCTCTCTTCTTCTTCACCTTATGCATTGGGTAAAATGGTTTTTTTTACGGTTGAAGGCCTTAAAATGGACGATATCGATATCGATTCCCCCTTCTCCTTCAGCTTGCCGATCCTACCTTTTCCTTTTTCCTTGCATACTCCAACTACATCATCACTAACCTTCTTAAGACCGGCTCTTTAAGTGCCTTGCAATTTACTGCACACTTTCTTATCAACCCAATTAGCAATAGGACTAATGGAGGATAAAGAATTATAATTTCATGAATCTAAAGAAAAAATCATGCCATTATGAATATCAAATATTACCTCCTTATGTTGCAATCGAAAAACAACCTTACCTCTATAAACATCTGTTAAAGCCCTTCTAGTTGCAAGAAACGGTCTCCCAAGTAGCAATGGCACTGCAACATCCTCTTCTATATTTATCACTACAAAGTCAGCAGGAAAAATAAACTTATTTACCTTAACTAGAATGTCTTCCAAAACTCCTTATGGCATCGTAATCGATCCATCGGTTAGCTATAGTACCATAGCGGTGGGTTTCAGAGCTGCTAGACCAAGCTTTCTAAGTATTGATAATAGCATGAGATTTATACTTGCGCCCAAATCATAGAGTGCACTATCAATATTTATGTTCCCTATTTAGCACGGAATGGCAAAACTTCCTTGATCCTTTATCTTGAGGGGAAGCTTGTTTCTTATCCATGCTGAACATTAGCAGTCAATGCCACCACTTTATCTCCTTCTAGCTTCTTTTTACCTGCAAAAAATTTCTTGAAATATTTAGCATAATTAGGCATCTCTCGGAGAGCTTCTATCAATGGTAAATTTATTTTTAATTTCTTAAAAATTTCAAGGTGTTTAGAATTCTTATGATCCAGTTGGGTTTGGCTAACCCTTGGAGGGAAAGGCAATTTAGGCATATAAGCCCGAACTAGAGAAGAAGTTTTCTCTATTTTATTAATAGCAAAAGGGGTTCTAGATTTTGAGTCGGGGTTGCGTACCCCTCCTAACTCGTTACTTACCTGCTGAGATAGAGGTTGACTAGTAGTCTTAGATTCTATTTCCTCCACCTTACCAACACTCACAACAGTGATTGAGTGGGCTGTCTCCCTTGGTTACCCCTTTGGGTTGGGTTCAAAATTACTAGGCAAGTTACCAAGAGGACGCTCTTGTCGTTCCTTATTAATTTCAGCCATTTGGGATCCCAAGTCCTTATAATAAGCCTCTGTATTGGCAAGGCGAGATGATATTTCCTTTAGGAAGAACATAACCACCTCATGCTACCTTGTTGGAGGGGCTTACTGTTGGAACTTAGGATTAAAATCACTTGGGGGCTTACCTAACCAGTGATCTCTATGCTTATAATCAAAACCAGGAGGGTGATTTCATCATATGGTTATTATTGTTATATGACATATTCGAATGCCGAAACCTCCTTCCATAATTTTGGTTATCATTAAAATTGTAAGTTTGGGGATATGGTTGATTATACCTTTGGTTTTCGCCCATATAACTTACATTCTTTTATGGTTTGGTATGAGGATTGCCCCATTGGCATTCTTGACTCGGATGATCCCCACCACAAGTTACACACATCACTGGTTGAGGTTGTGAAACACCCACGTTCATCCTCACCAGTAATGCATCCATCTTTTGGTTTAGATATTCAATAGTTGCATCTCGCCGACCCAAAGTTACAACTTTGAACTCTCTTCGTGTTGGCAAATCAGTTTTCCATATAGTGCTCATGCAGGCCATCTCCTTAATGAACTCTTCTGCTTCTAATGGTGATTTTCTTAAAAATGTTGCCACTTGCAAATGAATCAACCATAGTACGATTAGGTGGTGTTAAACCATGATAAAACGTGCTTGCCTGAAAGTATTTGTTCAGATCATAATGCAGGCAGTTTCTCAAGAGCACTGGAAACATTGCTAAGCTTCATTCAGATTCTCTGTTCCACGCTATCTAAATCCCAATATCTCAATCTTGAGCTGTACCGTCTTTGATAGTGGGAATTATTGTGCCAAGAATTGCTCCTCTATTCGATTCCATGATGTTATGGAACTAGGCTTCAATGATTTATACCACTTCATAGCCCCTCTATTCAATGAGAATGGGAAGAGCTACAATCTAATCATGTCTTGTAGCACTCCTACATACCTAGCCATATCCGCTACCATCAGAAATCTATTAAGATGATAATTGGGATTGTCATTAATCCCTCCATTGAATTGTCCATTCGCATAGATCAAATGCACCATCCTAGACTTGATCTCAAAATGGTTTGCTAGGATAGAATGGAGGACCATGCCACTGTGTTCCCTAGGCCAGTGAGCAGCTATGAAATCTTCCATGGCTCAATTATCACTAAGCTCCACCTTCCCTTTGAATCCATTGTGCACATTCTCTAGGAAGTTGCTCAAATTCAACCATATCTCTGGCTAACCATTCTACCTCTGCTCCTGCAAGCTATGCTTCATCCATCCTGTTAAGTATTTCTCTTCTCAACCTGTGGCTAGAACATTTAATTTTAGGGCCAAATGGCAAAAGTTTTGGATTTTGAGAACGAGTTTGTATGCACCAGAAACAACATTTAACAATCAAGCACACAAGGATTTTAGGAAATTAGAAAAAAAGATAAAAAAAATAAAACTAAATTATAGATAAAACATAAAAATATTCACACAATAAAATGCCTAAGCCTGTTGTATACACTAGGTTTAAATGGCACAGAGAATAAAGCTCCCCGGTAACGGCGCCAAAAACATGATGCGTGTCGGCAGTGATATGAATTAACTGCTCTGATCACTCAACTTAGAGGAAAGTGTACCCCGTCATTGTCAAGTAATAAATCTGGTTCTTTTAAGTCCAAGTATCGATCCCACAGGGAAAATACCTTTATGGATATATAATCTAGGGTTTTAGCGTGTTATAGGCGATACAATTAATTTTGAAAATAAACTAAGTTAACCTACTCCTAAATGCGATCTCGTCAAACAAACTCTTTATTAACGGACTCAAGGGAAAATCTATCGATGTTTTACCGACCTATGAAAAATAATGTGGATAAGCATATTAACATAATCAATAATCAATTAATCAAAGCAATGGAAGTATTGGATCAATATTAATGCACATTTTCGATAGTTACTCCTACTCTGATAAGCGCCAAGGATAAGATTTTCCAGAGGGTCTGCCTAGTTTTTCGAATCAGAAAATAGTTATGCTTAAGTTTCGTAGGATTATTAGTCCTCCTTATTTTCCAGCTGTCAATCTAGATCGCATAGTAGATATGAATCAAATCAATATTCAAGTTTATGAGGCTATCATATCGCATGCACAATAATGAACAAAACCACAAACATAACTCAAATCACCAATCGTTGAATTGAATCAATAAGGATGATTAGAAAATAATGTATACAATCACGAATAATATTTATAGCAGTTCACAACTCCGAATCAAGTAAAAAAATAAAATAAGGAGAACTTAGGTCAAACTCAATATTGAATCGATGGATTCTGGTGGGCAAAATATCACGTAAAGGTAAACCTCTATCGGAAAACTCACTTGCATAAACAAACTTATAACCCTCAAAAGGGGACGATGCAAAGTAAACTATTTCAATCGATTAAATCCTGAATAATGAATACAAAGAAGTCTCAAACCTAGCTAGGGTTCTTAAAGTTGGTAAAAACAAAATATCTAATCAATGAATCCCTTCAAAAGAAAAGTGAGAAAATGATCAAACGATAACCCAAAAATCCCATAATACGAGTATATATAGCTAAAACATGACTTACAGTCCTAAAAGAAATTAAATTAGGTGAAAATTCATCCAAATTAATAGTGACACGTCGTGTTACCATTTTGCCACCTTAAAACCACTTGAAATATTGATTCTGCCACCTATGATTGTTTTAGCCATAACCCCTTTTTTTGATGTCCAAATGACGATATTTAAGATGTTCTGGAAAAAAGAAAGAAAAATCGACTACTTTATCTCTAATAGCCAACTCCATATTTAGACTTTATAATCTTCAAAATCGGCTTCTAAGTTGCTGGATATGTTGTATGCCCTTTACAATTTGTGTTATAGTTTTTTGAGGAGTGACACATCGTGACCAATAAGTGTCATGTCGTGATAGGTATACTGGTCAACCTTGATTAAAAACCTTCTGTAACTCTATACTTTTGGCCTGTCATGTTGTAACCTACACCCTATCACGACGTGACAAACAATTTTTTTTCAGCAGCATCTTCTATTCTTGCTGACATACTGCACACTCTCTCTTGTTTCATCCATAAATTTCTTATACGACATCCATATCTAGTGATTCATGATCCATTGGAAAGCTAAAAGAATTATCTTCAACTATGTATATTATAAGCTTCTCAAAAATTGGCCTCTAACAGTCTTGAAATTCGCTCCAAATATGATGTATACTTAAGCACAAAACTCAGACTTCTCACGTGTGCATCTTTCTCGCATCCAAACCAAGCCTCTTAACCTATATTCTCTAGGTCAACAATTATGTCAAGATATACAAATACTTAGTCTTAACGATCTGGGACCAAAGAAATACAAAAACATATAAATATACTGAAAAAATTATCAAAATATACATGAAAGACCTAAATGCAAAGAAAATAGAAAATGCTTGAAAGAACGAACACAAACACATAAAATGAGTTAAATTATCCATTATTAAACCATAAATAATACCCAGAATATAAGGTCAACAATTGGCCTTATCAAACATACATTAAGGATATGGTCATAAGCATCCCGTGATAAGTCTCGTTCTTAATCGAAGGGGAACAAATTTTTTTTCTTCAAAATCTATCGATCAAGGAGCGAGAACTAGCCACAACCTTGATCTATGCTGTAAATCTAAGTCCCTCCTTTATCTAGACTAAAAGCCTAAGTCCTTCCTTTATCGAGACTGTAAGTCTAAGTCTCTTCTTTATCTAGGCTATAAGTCTATATCCCTCCTTTATCTAAGCTGTAAGTCAAAGTCCCTCCTTTATCTTGGTCGTAAGTCTAAATTCATCCTTTATCTAGGCTATAAATCTAAGTCCCTCCTTTATCTATGTTGTAAGTCTAAGTCCCTCCTTTAACTAGAATGGAAGTCTAACTCCCTCCTTTATTTAGGCTATAAGTCTATATCCCTTTTGTATCTAGGTTGTAATTCTAAGTCCCTCCCTTATCTAGGCTATAAGACTAAGTCCCTCCTTTATCTAGGTTGTAAGTCTAAATCCCTCCTTTATCTAGGCTGTAAGTCTAAGTCCCTCATTTGTCTAGGCTGTAAGTCTAAGTCCCTCCTTTATCTATGCTGTAAGTTTTAGTCCCTCCTTTATCTGTGCTGTAAGTCTAAGTCTCTCCTTTATCTAGACTAGAAGTCTAAGTCCCACTTTTATCCAGGCTGTAAGTCTATGTCCTTCTTTATCTAGGTTGTAAGTCCAATTCCCTCCTTTATCTAGGCTATAATTCTAAGTCCCTCCTTTATCTAGGCTGTAACTCTAAGTCCCTCCTTTTTCTAGATTGTAAGTCTTAGTCCCACATTTATCTAGGCTATAATTCCTAGTCCCTCCTTTATCTAGATTAGAAGTCTAAGTCCCCCCTTTCTCTAGACTGGTAGTCTAAGTACCTCCTTTATCTAGGATATAAATCTAAGTCGCTTCTTTATCTAGGTTGTAAGTCTATATCCCTCCTTTATCTAGGCTGTAAGTCTAAATATTCCATTTCTCTCTAGAAGTCTAAATCCCAACATTATTTAAACCGAAAGTTCTACACCATACCCCATACGTGTGTGACATATACACAATCATGCATCTCGTAATAAGTTTACATTTCTTGGTCTAACGGGCAAACATTTTTGTTTCAAAATTTATCCATCAAGATATGAAAACCAATCATGCTCATACTTGCTTAGAAGATAAGCCTAGTGGCAAACTCCTTAGGAAACCTTCCTAGCAGAACACTTAAGTTTTAGACAATCGGTATTCCAGTAAACTTCTATAACTATAAAAGGCTTCGTGTTCGCAACACCAATGAATTCAAATAGTCACCATTGGGGGAAAACCTCAAGTTTCAAGGGGATCTTCACTAACTCTATCTTTAAATTAGGACAATTCAGGTCTACACTAAATGATAATTTGTGAAGTGTATCGCTACACAGCCGATCAGTTCCCCAGCTGACCATATATCGATAACTTGACCTTCACGTAAGTATTTCCCACGCTCATTATTGTTTTTTGTATTCACATAAATGAATCCTGTAACACAAGAGGCAATTGTGAGTATAGGATTTTTTCCCGAGATAATAATAAAATCGGCATTTGCTGACCTTTTTCCATGCTTTCGTATTCCTTTAGGTTGTCCAAGGGAGACACTTTGAGAAAAATGGAATCCGTATGATAAACCCTAAAGTATGAGTCAAAATGTTTTTTAAAATTTCTATAAACTCAAGAATGGCCCGCTAGATTTGGGTGTGTGGGCCTTGGGCCCAAACCCATTTTTGGGGGCCCACACACCCAATTCTCCATAACAAAAAAACAAATTGGGTCAAAATAAAAGAAAATAGATTATGACAAAGAGAAGAAATGTTTTGACTTTGGAAAAACTTTTCTTTCCATTAAAATGGGAAAGATACTAAAGGAGACCAAAGAAAAGAGTCTTGTAATCGACCCTATTTTGGGAGAGACAATTTTTTTGAACTATGAAGGCTCAATTTTCTAATTTTATGAGGGGGAACATTTTTTACAAGAGAGGAAAACATAAATAATAGAGAGAGGGACGAAAAGGTTGGCTAATAATCTTCTTACTTCTTCTTCTTCTTCTTCTTCTTCTTCTTCTTCTTGCTTTAAGAAACACAAAAACTCCACTTGTAACTTTATTTTATTCTAGTTCATCACCTTCCTTTGAGTTCTTCTTTTGTACTTTGGGTTTCCTTTCCTTGGTTTTAGAGAGGCTTAAGATCATGTTCATTGGTCTTAAGATCATTTAAGGAAAAGTATTACAAAAGAATTTTCTTTGAGTTCAAACTCATGCTATCTTTAAAACACATCTTGGAATCAAACAAAGAGGTTGTTTTAATGAATACAATTTCCCTTTATTTGGTCGTTACTTGATGAAAGTTAACCAAACCTCTCAAAAACATCATTTTAAGAATGTTTAAACTTCAATCATAACATTTTTGGCACGAATTTTGGGTGAACGGAACCGGCTCCTACTCGAACTCTAACAAATGACTTGTGGAATACACGGCAAAAAGGTACATTTGAGACCCTCAAACTTTACTTTGATGTTCATCTTTCACCTTACATGCTTTAAATTTTATTTTTACATTTTCTAAACAAAAACTGAGTAATGGACTAAAAATCGGGATTTCAGTCCGATAAATAAAATTTCACTAAATTGAAATTGATTAACATTACTAACAAATCCTTAACCTTGACCCTTTGGACTTTCTCTTCTAGTTTTTGAGTTTTTTTCGGATAAAAACTAAACTAAAATGGACCAATTCCCCTTTTGTACTTAACAACTTAAGAATAATTTTTTGGCCCGGCCATAATTATGAAAAGTGTTTAAGTTAAATCCTGGGTATCCCGATGTAATTAATTTTTTCACTTAAAATTAAAAAAAAGAGGTTCTGCCTAAATTATCCCGTACATGACTAGGCTACTCGGTGAGTAGCCAAATCGAGTACAAGAGGGATTGGGCCGTCCATCTTGCATGAGTGGTTGCTCGTCGAGCAGCACAAGGATACTTGACATGCAGCGGCCTGTACTGATCGAGCACAAGCAACACTGGCAGGTCTGTTGGCCAACAGGCCATGCCATACGAGCTAGTAGGCCAACATGCTCCTCGAGCCAACCCAGGCCAGACTCGGGCTGATCCAAGTCTGACTCAGGCCCCCGGATCTAAAAATGTTTATCGAACTTGTTTTTGATCTATTTTAATAGATTTTGCATTTTTTACTTTTTTAATAAAATAATTAATATAATTATATTTATTTAACATTTTGTCTTGTTTATCACTTTTTACACAAAAATTATCTTTTCAAAAAATAATTTGACCAAAATTATTTTTTTTATGCATCACTTAATTATTATTGATGTTAATTTACTCCGTTTCATATCCCATAGTTGTGATTACATGATTTTCTAAATATGTTATTGAATAGTTACATGATTAAAATTATTTTTTTTTTTGCCATGATTGGACTTAGATTTAATTTATGCAAATACATGTTTGCATCTAGAAAATGGTGCTGAGAAGCAGGGTTTAGGGCTACTAAAACAACGCCACGAATGGCATCACTTCCCAAAAACCCGACCCACAAAAATTGCATGTCAATAAAAACTATAAATTAGGTGAATGTTTTCAAAATAACCATCACTCCAAAGCATTGAACTAATTTGAAAAATTTGTTTTCGGGTCCGTTTTGAGTCCATTGATCGGCCAAAACCATTTCGATTTGACTTGTAGAGCTGAATCAATCAGTCCCTTAAATGTATGACCACACTCTATCTAATCTATCCCGTTCTTAATCCATGTCCATTCACATGTCCTTTTTGAGTCTAACGTGCTTTATTTAAATGTCAGTAATGAATAATATATATTCATATATTATGTATGTTGCTTTCCTCTATCCCAATTCAAAAAATATATCCCGTAGTATAGATTGCATGAAAGGATTGTAAACAATGTGTATTTCATTGTATCTGTATCTTGCTTTTGTGTGTCGTTTACTATAAATAAAAATAAAATCAATTTAGGGTTTTCAAATAAATACTTTGTTTTAAAACGTTGTTGATTTCCTCCAAATGTATATTGAAAAGGGATAAATAAATGTCTTGTCCGAACCCGAATCTTTGGTTAACGGTGTTGGATTTGAACGTAGGTTTTGAGAAACACCATGACTTAATTCCTGGTGGAGCTTTAAACCAGATGGTGACTCCAGTTATTGTTTTTTAGATATTCGTGCCTAAATTTCATTAAAAACATTTTCATTCTTCAAATTGGATTTCAATAAAAATCCTAAGCTCGCGTTCACATGTTTTTTGAATTAAGGCCTTTCTTTATAGAAACCTTATCTCACATTTTAGGTAAAAGGTGTTCTTAAGGGAATAAGTCTTAATCGCTTAAGGAATTGTTTGGTTTTCTAAAACGTTTTCAATACCAATCCTTTTAAGCCCATTTATTTTCATAAAAATTCCTAAGCCTACGTTCACACACATATTTTGCTTGAAATGTTCCTTCTCTGAAAACCTTAAAATCGCTTCTAAGGTGAGAGGTGTTTTGGAAATGATAGTTTCATCCGCTTAGGATCAGTCAATTAGTTTTATTTTGCTTTCTTTCGAAATGATAGACTTTTCCTTTAAGTTTTTAAGATTTCCCTCGAATTTAATATTGTTTGCTCACACCTATTGGGCATCTCCAATGTTGTAATCTCTGACCTTGGGAGCTTAGACTCTAGCTCCATTCCCAACTTGAAGATCTAGCTTGCCAGATCCTGATAACCTGCTATCCTTAGTCCCTGCACATTGCAAAAAAATGTGAGAACCACATCTTGTATCAATAACCCAAGAAGTAGAAATAGCTAGTTTAATATCTATAACATAAATACCAGAAGAACTCGCTTGGCTCTTGTTTTTCTCACATTTGAGCTTAGCACATGTATTATTCTATTGCCTTTTTCCACCAATTCCATAGCACCGATCCGTAGGAGAAACTACGGGTTTTAACACTAACCACCTTCTTAGCCTTAGCCTCGGCCCTGTAGGCATTAGCTTTAGCCTTGCCCTTTCCCTACAAGGTTTTTACCCTTATTTAACATCAGCACTTCAGGAGCCTTTTTGACGGAATGTTGCTCTAGCTTCAACACACCATGAAGCTCTGGAATAGTCTTATCCTTGCCTTAAATGTGGTAGTTTGTAATAAACTAACCAAAAGACTTGGGAATTAATCACAATATGATACCTATAGAGAGTTCTTATGGGACTGGTGTGCGGCGTCGAGCTAGTGTATCCATATAGCCCTTCATCTTAAGCACGTGAGCGCTCAGCGATGACCTAGCTGCCATCCTATAAGTTTATAACATTTTTACTATAAGGTAATATTATTTCCTATCTTCATCTTGGTACATCTTCTTTAAAGAATCCATGATCTCATAGGCATGCTCCTCCATGAACTGCTTTTGCAGCTTGGAGACAACAGTACCTAGCAGTAAAGATGTGACATCATGATCATCGCGACATACTGATCACAGAGCTCTTATTGTGCATCAGTCAATGTACATCCAAATGGATGCTCTGATGGTAAGGTCCTATCTAGAACATACTCCACTTCTTGTCGAAAAACTATTCTCAAGTTCCTCGATAGTCAAAGAATTTCATTCCGGATAGTTTTTCCTTGTCCAGTAACGAAGATAGTGAAAAAAACTACAATTTTGTATAGCCATAATGCAGATCTCAAAAGCTATTTCAAAATTTGGAAGAAAACTACAGAGATAAAAATAAAATACATAGTTAGATTAAAGGGCTTTTCAGCCAAAACATTAATTAATCTAATTTATTAATTCAGTTGGTGTTATATATTCATTGACTTCACTAAGACCCATAACGTATATTCTGATTACCCAAGCTGAGCTTGTAATGTAAAGTAAACGTAGACCATTGGTATGATAACCCTATAACACCCCGCTCCCGGATACCCCCGGAGGCTGAGTGTCACGAGGGAGACACCACCTCGATAGCTAACGGTGTCGAAGAATTGCTCATAAGGAGGAAGGAAAACTGTAATAAAACAAAATACGTCAAAAACAAAAATAAATTTTCATGAATAAAATTAATACTTTTGAACAAAAGAGTTTAATACAAAATTCAAAACTAAACGAAATTAGAACTTCGAATCTAAACCTATCGATAACCCTACAGTGGCTCCGACCTCACCTCCAACTGACTATCCCATATGTCCCAGGATATGGCTCCTTTCCCTGAAGTATTTTAAAACATTTTGAAAATGTGAGAAATGAACATCTCAATAAGTGGTTACCGCTAAAACAAAAACAATTAAATGAAATCACATATATTTAACAAAACCGTTCTAAAACGATAGAAAAACTGAAATCTGCCATTAAACAATTTAAAAATCACA
>CAOJCR011394483.1:0-23978 GCA_948330485.1 Euphorbia neoarborescens | reverse complement strand
GCTTTTAATAGCTATCGGTTTAATCATTCACTTCCAGGAAAGAAGAGCTAAGCGTGCGTTCAAAGTCCTACCATTTCTTTTTTATCTACGAGTCGGGAGTAGAAGTTTTCAAGTTGTTTTTTTACGCTTCAAAAAAAAAAGTCTATGAACCATAAGTGGGTAGGCTCACTCAGATTCGGATGGGCATATGGTTTCGCGCAAAATTACTGTTTTGTCTTCTTGCTATTGAGAGAGTTCAATTTCAATGTCTTTCAGACCTATATCGTAGGTCACGTCCACATAGAAAGGAAGATTATCAGAAAACCCTGGTCTCGAAACGTTTACCTGTTGCTAGCTTTGAAAGTAAAAAACTTAGCGATCTGCAAATCTATATGCGATTACAATCCTAATCCTTATGGGAAAAGGAAAATAGAACCTAACCTTTTTGCTGAGGAAGAGAAAGGGAGATCGGCGTTTCCGCTGCGAGGCTCAAAGCGAATAGGCTGGCAGTCTTGAAGCGAAGGATAATTCTATTTGTTCTTCTATTCCCAAGTTCTAGTCCAAAAAACTAATCCAATCCACACGATGCAGGGTTAACTGCCCTTATTGCTTGCGTCTTCTGTTTATAAGTCTATCCCTTGTCAAAGCTTAGTTATCCGTAAATGAGAACTCCTTTTGCTTCTTGGTTGGTAGCTCCATGGGCTCGAAAGCTAGTTTTTACTCTTTGATCGTCGAGAAAGGTGTGATTACCTGAGGTTGACCTTCTTTCTGCCTTAGAAGAGGTCTAGTTTAGGTCATGCGCGAATGCAGAAAGGGGACAAGGAGAAGCGCTAGTCCACTAAGAACTGAACCCCTCAAGCGAACGAGTAGTGAAGCCTTACCCAGATCGAGATGAGAAAGAAAGTGCCTTCTCTCTCTTTTGAATCCCAGGGATTGCCTCAGGGAAGAGGCCAGTCCCTGAAAAAGCCATCTCAATTGGTATCATTCAAATGCGAATATAGGCCTGATTGAAGCATAAAAGTGAAATAATTAGAGGCTTTTGCCCGTTGACGGTCATCTTCCCTGTCTCCAGTTTATATCGGTCGGAATGTGGATTGGTGTCTGGCTTTTCCCGAGGCTCTGAAAGAGTCATGGATCTGTGACAAGACGAGTTTCACGCTCTACTGAATGAAGTATCTTGAAGGCGGGCAGGAGAGGAAAGCCAATGGACATAAGACCAGTGACAACGGAGACGAAGACTCTTTCTGGTCATCCCACTAGTTCATATAGGCCAGGACAGACTCACTCCTTCACGGAGGTGATAGTTATCGAAGGGGATAGTGACTATCGACGGGAGAATAAAGAGATTGAAATATGACTTCAGATTCGTATGTATAAGTAGAAGCAGAGGGGGAATTGGGATGGATTGCTTGATTAGTCCATCAACTACCTCTTTCTGCAGGCGTGGCTTATGGTGTACTGACTGGCTTGCGGCTTCCCACTTGGGTAAAGACAAAGACCTTATTATCCAACCAGTAGACTTTGTTCCACCCATTCCATATCGATTGAGCTACACGGTCCTCTTTCTCTTTCTATACTACTTAATTACGAAATCAGGAATAAAGTACATAGAGGCATGCGATGACCTTTAGTAATAAAAAAAAAGAGAGGATGGATCCCTGGATTCACCTCACCTTGACCGGATATGGCTTGAGTCAACCCCAAAGCTTCGATGGAGATGAATGTGTGAGACGCCTCAGCTTAGCTCTTGCTTCATGCTCGGCATTCTCCTAATCATCAATTTCAATTTCGGGAAATGGAAGCCAATCTGATCGGAAAAATTCGAGCACTAGAAAGGCAAATGGTATATGGACTGCCTTTCCAACTAAACGATGGATAATATGAAAGCCTAGTAAATGGCTTTGCTTTCTGAGAAATGCCTCTTCCATAATTTCATACCAGAACATTCTTTCTAGAGAAACCTTCGAACTGGATATAATGGAAATGAAGTAAATAAGCTTTTCAATTTGTTTTTAGCCGGAGAGATTTAAGGCCATTTTTGAGCAATCTCCCTTTGGCATACATCAACTTCGCCCTGAGATATATGAATATATAGAAGAAAGGGTTAATTTTTTTCTGTACAATATGACATCAATCCAAGAAGCCTCGCTGTCAGACAGGCCTAGCGGGAAAGGCTCATCCAATTCCTTGGGGAGGTCAACCAACATGGTAACCAGTCTGCATTCTATCAATCATTCATTGAATATTTTCGACCACCAGATGGCTTGTGAGTTTTATCTTATGTTCGGTAATTCCACTCTCCTTTTGTACTTTCCGCAAGGGCCACCACTCCAAAAGCCTGATTCGCTGCTCTCTAACTCAGTTACGGGTCTAGCTCAGCTCTAAGCCTAGGGTTGGAACCAACTTCTAATCTATAAAATTAGTTCAAATCGAATAGTTCCACAGCTGATTAACTCCTTAAGGCGGGTAAGAGTCAATCCTACTTGGTAGTTCCGGACGTGCCCACAGCTGATCAATGCACGAGGATCCATAGCACCTGGAGATGGGGAAGATGACTACAAGCGGCTGGGACCTAGCCCAACGGTGAAGGAAGCATAAGCAGTTGAAGCATCCGGCTAGCCCGAAGAAAGCCTCCAAACAGTACCACGAGCAGCAGCTTCGGAAGCACGCCTGTCAAAGGACAAGGGCTTACACCTATCGTAGAAGTGAAGTGGCAGGTCTAGGGTTCAAACCCCATAATAGGACTACCACTTTATTAACCTGGGCGAATAAAAAGCCCGTGGCTTTGGGAATGAAATGAATTTCATAAAGAAAGGTGAGACTTTCAAAGGCACACTTTGACACGAAAGAACCGAGACAGCCTTCACTTCAGGCGGAGAATCGGAGAATATAGATAGGTGGGCAAGCGCTGCTTTCATGCAAGCTATGCAGGTAAAGATACAAAAAGGACTTTCTCATCAATAGCCACTTTAGTTAGACACGAGTGGGGAACTAGAGAAAGAGACTGCTTTTTAGCTGCAACTGACCACCTTTTTTTTAAACCCAAAGAAAAAAGGCAAGATTGGATGCTTCACAAAGGAGCCCTTTAAGAGAAGAGGGTAGCTCGGGTAATGTGGCTTAGAGGTTGCACGCCTAGGATAAATAGGGAAGAGGGCCGGTTCCGAGGATCAGAAATGAGCGGAGTAGTAGCTTATTATTAGTACTCAAAAAGACATTCGAGCTAGTCTTTCGGCTAGGCGAAAAAAGCAAGAATGTCTCGCCCTTTTGATGACTTAATAACCGGGCATCGACCTATTTGACTTAAGAAAAATGGAGTCCCGAGATGAGATGACGCATTTTCTATATTCACCCGGTAATCAAGAATATTCCTTTCCTAATGCTTAGAGGTCTATTGCTATTTCACCGGAAAAAGTCGATATCGATAGCAAGGGCGAAAAGCTACTAAACAGCGGGATAATAGAGATAAAGAGGATAGCCGGGGTCCAAAGGAAGGGAATGCGCCAGTACAATTAGGAAAGTCGGGTGTGACCAAAGTCTGTAAGATTTAGCCCCGAGAGAAATGCCGATCGAGGGAAAAAATGAAAAATTCCTATTTTATTTCCTAAACTGAAGACCTGAAAAAGACTTTGACTTTGGCGTGAAGTAATTACATAAGAGGTACCGCCCAGCCCCGTATTTTTTTTATAGAGTTTCAGTGAAAGAAGAACCTTTTTCTTTATTAGGTCAATTAGGCCAAACCCCTCTTTATTTGAGCTGGCGGAAAGCCTTCTTCAACAGTAGGAGCGGTGAAAGCCTTAAGCTTCCGAGCTAGGGAAAAGCCCAATCAATCTTATGGAGTAAAGGTAAAGAGCTACTATTAGAGAAGCCAACTTTGCCTTTATCAAAAAAGAAAAAATGTCCTTAGTCTTGCTAGGTAACTAAATAATCGATTTAGGAAAGGCAAGAAGAACCATAAAAGGGAATTACCTTACTGGATCGGAGTGCCGATTGAACAACTTTACAAATCGAACTTTAATGACCGCGATCCAGCGCAGCATCGCTTACCACATCTCGTGAAATCATTATCCATTCGAATGTCTTTTTTCTTTTTATTAGTAACCCTCGATTCGATACAAATTTTATGCGTAGGAAGAAAAAAGAGATCGTCTTATACAAGAGCAGAGTATCTCGAAAGAAGAAAACTTTATCTGCTTATTCGGGACCATATTAGAATGAATAAAGCCTTAGAGGACAGTCTTGTAAGCAACTCTTTCAATCCACCGGGAGTTGAGACTCACTAATGCAGGATTACTACGCCTTTCGGTAGCAAAACCCTTCACTAATAACCTGGCATAAAGCCCAACACATACCAAGCGTAAGTAAACTACTTAGTTAGAGGCGAGGTAGCCCATGAAAGCCTTCCCTTTCTAAGCTTATGAGTCCGCTTTCGTTCGGCTAAAGCCTAACTTTCATTAACTGAATCTGCCTACTCTCATGCTCGAGCCTGACTTAAGTCAATTACTTGATCAACCACGTTAGAAGGAAGGGAAAGCTAGGTGCGTTTGGAAAAAGTGGAATGTCTCTTTATTCGGCCTCACTCCAATTCATTTCTTTTCTAACTGGACACATGATGGGAAAACTGCTACTTTGGGCGGAAACTCCGTCAAAATGGAAGAAAGAGAAGGAAATTCCTATCCGACTGACTTTCCCCTGGACCGGAGTGCCGTTCAATCGAGTAAAGTCCCTCCAAGAGCAAGTTCGGGATTCGAAAGACTGGAAGGGGCTGACCATAGGCAATTACTATTGTGACCAAAGGAGAAGACATTGTCGTAAAGTCGACATGGAACTGGAAAGACTGGTTAAGTTGAGCAATTCAAATCTTACAACATAGGATGGGGGGAGAACCGTACGGATAGGGGAACCCCTCTATTTTAGCTTCTTAAAAACTTCTTTTTTGGTTAAAACACGTTGCGGCTACCAAAAGCGATAGGTATTTCTTCTCTTAATGTAATTATTATAAAAAAAAGCTTATGTTGTGATCGTTTGCTTCGATTTCGTCTGTTCAAATATAGCTGCTTCGTTTGTTCATTTAAGTCATAAAGATTTAGGCACTTGGTTGGCACTTTTTCGATTGTTGTTTGTTGGAACACACAGTTTGCTCTGTGCAAACAAACTCAGTGTCGACGTCATCTTAGGACACCATTGTAACGATGTAGGTAGAAAATGGAGCATGTGTCCCCCCACTGTCTGAAAACCTCTTCTTCTTTCTCCTGTCTTCTTGCTTGACTTATTAATGCCGGAAGCGGAAGGCAAGACTTTAGTAAGAACCTACGAAATTCACTTCCAACAGACATACGGAATCCTACTTCGAAGGTTTGCAACGGCATACTGGAAAGCGAATAGATAAGCATTCCACCCTACAATACAACAATACAATAAAGGCTAGGCCTATGGGAAGACACCCGGAAAAAGAGTCACGCCCTATAAGTCGAGGAGGCACAAAGCAAGAAAGAGGCTATGGCAATGTTGCTTACACAACCAGAAAGCCAGTCCCGCGCTCCACCCCTTAGCCTCACTCTACTGAACTTTCTGACGTCTTGTCTTATAACGGATTCAAATCACTTTCTCTCCCCTACTCTACTTTCGCACTTCCTCTTCTTTGTCTAAGCGGCTAGGAGTTGGGAAGTTCTTACTAGATTCACCTTTCCCTCTGAGACTGGTATGAAAAGTTGCCTTTTCTCGGGAATTTTCGTTGCAAGCACTTTTCCTTTCCTAGACGATCATTGAAAGATGCAAAGTTGTGCTTTATATAACTGTGAAATCTTGCCTTTTTTTTTCTCTTTACAAACGCTAATTCATTCCTATCTTTCTTCTGCTCGGCGACATCGACCTTCCTCTTCCTTTGGTCATTCATTCGCTGCGTTCACGCCTCTCCTTAGCCTTAACCGGGCATTTCCTTTCCCTGCGAAAAGACTTTCATTAGATGTACCTTACCTCATGTGGCATCCCGCACCTCAAGTGTCAGGAGTAATGGGTTAAATCACTATTCATTCCCCGATGGTACTAATTTACCGCTACCTCTTCGCCGATCAATGATCCTGATTCCCCGAAAACAACCTCTTTTCCATTTTTTTTGGATGACTACTCCTCCCCTACCCTGCGGCGATATCTCTTTAATTCTTAATTAAGCTATGGCTATGAGACTAGTGCAAAGAGGAAGTCGCTAGACTGACACTTGCCTTAACTGCTGCGGCGTAACGACTGATGCTAGTAAGACATACTAGCCACGAGTCTCATTCTCTCGCATTCGTCCTTACTTTATATTCTATTGATCCAGTTTAGGCTGCTTTCAGTCTACATAAACCTCATACAATATTGATTACACTCCTTCTCCTACTGCTTCTCCTTATACCCACTAATGTCAGTCTATTGGTTCTTTGGGTGATATCGACTATTCCTAGTGCTAATCTAAGGTAAGCCATAAAGGAAGGTGCGGGGAATACGGGGTGCGGAGAATTGGGATATAACAGAAGATTCCCGAAGCCTTACAATGGACTCTGTTTCACCAGAAGATGAAGCGGCATAAGTCGTCAAGGGAAGAGAGGAGAAGAGTTGCTTGAGCGGCCAGTCCATTTCATTGAATCCCGTGCAAACAAAAGAATTGAAACTTATTCTCAATTTTTCATTGGGTAAAACACAATAGTTCAAGGCCGGTAAGACCTTTTGAACCTGATCAAGAAAATGGAATTACGTAAGGAGAGGAACGAAGTAACTCGACCAACGGGAGAGGTACGTATAGTTACTCGACTGTAAAGGAGAGGGATCTGCCCCCATTAACGGAAAACCTTTCGCCCAGAGTGCTTAGCCTAGAGTGGTTTAGATACCCGCGAAGCCGGTCACCGAAAGGCAGAGTAAGTTAATGAAGCAAATTTCATTCTTTAACGGATAGTTTGAGTAGTCAATTAAATACAGGCTATAAATATTACAGTAAGATGAAATGGAAGCGAGTTGAAATGAAATTAACTTATTACAGTAAGATTGATGTTGAAATGGAAGATCGACTACAAGGTACGAGTGGAATAAAAGAAGTACCCTATTTCACGTAATTAGTCCATGCCATGAAATTCGATGCATTCATCTTAGCGGTATACCCTATTTCACGTAATTAGTCCATGCTTAAGATTGTTTGATGAGATTAATTCTAGTAATAATAAGAAAGAAAAGGAGTAAAGAGAAAGTCGCAACTACTTTCCTCCCCCGGTAAAGTGAGAAGTCTCGCAACTCCGTACCTCTCCTTAGACCCTATGGTCTGGTCTCGCCGCTTCACTCCTATCTCTCCCAGTTCCTCTGGCCTTGCTTTGCTTACTTTACGAGAAATAGAATTTCATATCTGATTTTCTATTTTTATCTAATGCAAAAAAGAAGGTTCGAAGATGCTTTTCCATCGGGAAAGGGGAATTTCGACCTCAAACAATAATATCATATCATAAGAGAAATGAAGAAGCCGATCTCTGGAATTCAGCCTTTAAGTAGCGATCACGAACGTAGCGCTTCCAGGTGCCTAGCCATGAGTAGATCCAAGAGTGGTCTCGCGAAGCCGGATAACCGCTACTAGTAGGATCCTAGCCAAGAGGTTGGAAAAGGGGATGAACTTCTTCCAGGGAATGATGAAATGATTAATTATGAAATTAGCAAAGCATGCACAGGCCACAAAAAGCAAAGGAAGTAGCTGTCAAGTTTATGGAGAGTGAGAAGCTTAGAAGAATAAATTTTGAGGGGATACGTGGTCTTCTTGCCACTCTATTAAAGAAGCACATCAAAAGAAAACCAATTTCTCTCTGTGGCCGGGCGGTTATTACCTGAACTCCCAACTTCCATTTAAAAAATGGAAATGCATAATTTAACCGCTACTTCAACAACATCAATCGATGAAGCTGATAGAGAACTTCAATCTCGCACATTGAAGGGGGGGCGCCGGCCCTTCGATGTTTATACGAGCTTCGAAGCCCATTCAAGCGATTGAAGCGGACACTACATTAAAAAAAAAAGGTCTTCAATCCTGAACTCCAGAAGCAAGAACGGACGGATGCCCGAGGGGCTCGAGTTTACACCTACATGGAAGGCACTGACTACCTTTGGCTTAAGACGTCGAGTCTGGACTGAAGGACTCTATTTCCGGATGTACAGAGGGTAAATCTTTTCTTTTACATTTATCTTTTCCTTATGAACTCTGTGCCTTTCAGTCTCTGATGACATTTGTTCATGCTGCGGGTGAGCGGTCGTCACAAGCTTGCCTATGGGCGCCGA
Organism: Euphorbia neoarborescens; assembly: GCA_948330485.1. NCBI lineage: Eukaryota > Viridiplantae > Streptophyta > Magnoliopsida > Malpighiales > Euphorbiaceae > Euphorbia > Euphorbia neoarborescens. Next base: position 15,713 of record CAOJCR011394483.1, on the reverse strand, counting down.
GAATCCGCTATGCTCTTTACTTTATCAAAACAAAATATAAAATTATTTACGAGAACCGATCTTGACTGGTTCGAAGCCCGCATAGGCCCTTGGTTGCCTTCATGTGATCAACTCCAAGTTCCACCTCTTTGTGGTCGTTTGCCTTGTTCAATTGAGGGAAAAGGCGGATATTCGCCATTGCTAGCTATGTTAACCAGAGGCTCTTGTATCCTATAACTGGTAGGAAAATGTTCTTCGAGGCATCAGCCAGGATGGTACATTTAACCAAAGAGCACCTCTGGGATTAAAAGACTGGTCCTGCGAACTACCTTCATTTTTCATTGAGCAAACAGAGTTTGGTAGTCGGACCGGTAACTAACGGCTAGAGAGGGATAAGCGAGTTTCAGAGTAGGCCTGTTAACCGATGATTGGGTGAAACTGCTTGCCTTATTCTTTGAATTTCCCTCTAAAACTAAGTTGAGCACTACTTTTGTGCCTACTCCTGGTGCCTAAAGCTAAAGGCAAAGAGCTTCTTCAATAGCCAAGTTGAGCAGTCAAAGAGCAAGGAAGAGCTTCACAAGTCCTACTGTCAAGCAAAAGGCTAAGAGCGCTTGTTCTACTTTAGTTGTGTTGTACATCTTGGGCGGGCACGGTCCAAAGCTAGCAGCAATGGATCGATTTCCACTCACTCATCATAAGCAGTCGTGCCTGATGAGAGTACCCGCTTGTGGTCTACTCAAAGGTTGATCGAGGATAATTGTAAAAGGACTACAGATCTCTTTATTAATGGAATGGGGGCTGAAAGACATAATTTGAATATCCGGAAGTGGGGTTGAACAGATGGGTCAGATTGCATTGAAAGAGGATTAGCTTGCTTGTAATCTCAGTCAAGCATATTCGCAATCCTTTGGAAAATTGGTATTTGACTACTTAACCATTCCTAATAAAATAAGAGGGGCTAGGCAACCCATCTTCTCCTCTAGAATTCCTTTTCTGACCTACGGCACTGAACCTCATCCCCTCTGTCAAGGAGCGCGGTGCAACAAAGCTTAGAGTTTCGCTATCTCTACCGGGGGTATATACAGTATATGCCCTCTTTAAGTCAGATATTAGCCGAATCCACTAAAGGAAAGGCAGTGGTTTACCAAGTATACAAATACAAGATAAAGGACGGGAAACTCGAACGAAAAGAGAGGAGCAAAGAAGCTCGATAGTAAAGGAGAAGGACAAAAAGCAAATCTTTCTTTTGTAAGCCAGCAAGGGAAGGGCTTTTACCCATCAAGGGATCCCAAACGTATACTATGGCTCTTCTCGTTCTCATTCGAGTGCTTTACAGACCTTCTCGTGAGACTATCCTTCGAGTGTCTTCTGTCCGGGCTGATTGGATAACTTGGTTCACTGAAGCTAAAAGAAAGAAGCTTTTTTCTCCTCCTAAAGGAAGTTATCTACCCCGAAAAAGAATTCCTGTCTCCTTTTCAGTCATCTTTCTCAAAGAAATGATGTACGTATAGGAAAAGGAGATCAATCTTGCCTTCCCACGAAGAGCCTCTCTTTCTCTTGCCGATTGCGCTATAAATATATGCTAGCTCAGATAAGCAAACGAAGGGAGAGCCAAGTCTTAGGCAAAGCTCGGATTGCTGGAAAAGAAGAAAGAAAGACTAACTACTCAGCTTAGTAGTCCACTTTCTCTTACAAGAACTCCTTCTTTGCCGAGCCATCCCGGTTCATCATAAGGAGAAGAAGATAGATGATTACCCGGATTGGACGTCATGTGTACCGAGGCACCTGTGTCTGGATAGCGGGTAGAATCATCAAGTTGGAGGGCAGCAAGGGATTTCTTTCTGGAACCAGCTGCAAGCGAAGAAGAATGACTTGGACAGATGCGAAGAGTGAAACTCATCACACCACTGGCATTGAAGAGGAGCTATGCCAAGAATAAGAGAATCGAGACGCATTCTTGGTGTAGCGGAGCTGCTGTCCACGACGCTGATTTGCTTCCTGCGGAGTTTGTGAAAGCAGGCTTGTGCTTGTCCCCCCTTGGGTATTACGAGGGCGGGAGGCGAGACGTGCTTCATAGGCTAAAGGCACGGGTACGCTCGAAAGATGGAAAAGGAATAGGTATTGAGGAGCGAGGAGAAAGGAAGAAGAGGTAAAACTTTAAGAAAAAAGAAAAGGGGCTCTAGCCGGTTCTTTAACAACTAGTTACGAATTGGATAATTCAGAAGCCGCCTGAAGAACCATTCAACCAACGGGCCAGAATGAAGACAAAGCGTCTTTTTTAACTAAGCTTACGAGTCACCTAACCTAGAAGAGCGGAAAGCCGAATCCTCGAATAGAATAAGAGCTCTCACAAATGAAAAAAAAGGAAAAGAAGCATGTGAAAGCTTACCTTTATCTTCTCAGGAAAAGCGCAAATGAGAGGGCATTGGAGTATACTGCCCCTGGGAATCCATCTTCGTTGATGGCTCTACCAGAGTGAGAAGAGGGACCATTCTTCGTGGCCCGCGGTCTTAGCCTACGTGACTAAGGTAGATTTCTCTCTTCCGGAGTTCTCAATAATCTACTGTTTGAAAAGTAAGGACTAATACCATCTGTTGACCTGGGTCTTTAACTTCTTTATATAATATAAAAAGATCATCCGATGAAGTGAAAGGGAATGTTCTCAGATACTGATTCCATACCAGTTGATTCAATGGTGGGTTTTCTTTATGGATATAGTCTCTGGGGATTCCATAGTCAGCGGAAGGGAACCTTAGCCTTTACTTCACTCCTTGCTAATAGTTTCTTTACTTTGATTCCACAAGGTGGAATATGTTATATTATAAAGGGTATGTTCCAAAACTAGAATAGTACTACTAGTAAAGTAGGAATGTGGTAAGCTTGCCTTTTCCGATTTGTTCTGTCCATTTTTGAAGTAGATGAATGAGGGACGGTCCCCTTCTTTACTTTTTCGTAATACGCTTTACTCTATTTCCCGAGAACAAAAGATTTTCATTTCGGGCTGGATCTTCAAGTCTTCACGTCAGTCTGCCAGCTCGTAAACTCGCTCCTCTGTACTCCTACTATACGAAAATCCCACCCAGTCCATTGAATTGAAACTTATTCTCAATTTTTCATTGGGGAAAACGAAAAAAAGAAAGTAGTGTCTGCTCGAGAACACCGATCGTACCGAACCCTACCAGGGGAATTACGTAAGATATCTTCTTTTCTCTTTTTAGCTAATTTCATCGAAAAAAGACGGGGTTTATAAACTTTTTTCTAGCTTAAATTAGGACAAAGAAGCCATGCTTAACACATGAAATTCGATGAAAACTGAAATTCTATGAAATTAGTAATTAGTCCATGCTTAACACAGATTTGTTCACACCCTAATATGATCTTTCCTTGCCAGTGCAATGATAGGTCCAGCTTCCGTGGCTAGCACCAGTACTTTACCTAAAGGCCCTCGTATGAAGCTCTAATACTACCTCTATGGAGGGAGGAAGACTTTCTATAGAATATGCTTTCGTCCGGGGAACAGACAAGTGAGCTTTTCTGGGAAGTGAGTTTGAAAGCTTTAACTTTACAGCAGTACTAAACTAAAGAGCGCATTCTGTTCCAGTTGCAGGCCATTGGCCAGTTGTAGTTCTAGTTCCATTCCGAATTCCTTCCATGCGTCCTGCCCTTCCTTCTTCTTGCGATCCTGTTCCAGCAGAAGATGTTTATCTTGAAGAAAGGTCAAGGCCCTAAATTCGATTTAAACTTGAATTTCTGGACCTTTTCTTTTGGAATTCTTGCGAGTGGAAAATCCGAGTTCCCCGCACTCCTAAATAGAAAACATCCTATATTCTAAGGAGCTATCACAGATCCTTTAATCAATAGCCTATATAATATCCATAGCCAGCCTACCCAAACTCTATCGATCCAGTCCCTTCGTCCCTCGGTTCAAAACTGGTCAAGAATAAGTCAGTTAAACTCGTCTGAGGGTAATCCCCTACAGTTGCAGCAGAAGTACCTCTTTCCTTCCCGCCAGTGAAAAGTGCTTCTACCTTCTCTTCTTTCTGCGCAAGCTAGAAAGCGTCTTCCTTTTGAAGCCATTGAATATTTACGTGGGTGGTAACCATTTCCTGAAAGAAAGTTTATGATCTGATCAAGTCAGCAGAAAAGAAATAAGCTGTACGAGAGCCTTCTATGGGTGAAGATAAAAAAGAAAGAATATCTTAAGGTCGCTAGGACAAGGGCTAAAGCGTATTCCGATTAGACAGTTATCTTAAAGTCATATGGGGATAGAAAGAAAGCTTTGGGTAGCCGGTTATAGGGTAAACGGCGGACGGGCGTCAGAGAATTCCTATTTCTATTTCTGGCTCACTCTATCTTTTTTCTAAATAGGAGTTCCCATCCATCATCCCCGTAGAGGCCAAATTTTACCTGCGGGTCGGGTGGATCCGTCGGATTGAAACCTCCAAAGATGTGACAACTTCCTCAGCTTCACGTTCTTCCATCTCTATGCCCCTTCACCTACTAAAGCATCCGCGAGTGAAATAGGCTCTGCTACCTTGACTTTTGCCTTCGCAGGTACCTAATACCCTAGGTAGTGGTTACCTAAAGTGACTTCGTCCAGCCCATGACTGAGGCATGAAGGGGGGAATTCTAGGTGTACTTTTTTCCAACTCAGTTTCGAGCTAGCGGTAAATCTTGACTCTTTCTTTTTACTTACTGAGAACTGAGAGATTGACTATGGCTTCAGAAAAGAAAGCAAAAGGGCTTAACAAGAGATTCTTATACACAAGGCAAGGAATCCAATAAATAGAGAAGGAGGTTCTTTCTAAATTGTCCGAACAAGCTAGTATGTCGCAGATCTGCTGCTCTTTCCCTTAGGGTACTCGGAGTTAGATTCTAGCCTATTTTGCACATCTGCTTTTAGAGCTTTATAAAGCATATCAGCTTTCACATATCTGCTTTTTCCTTGCAGACACAGATTGAGAGGGATACTTATTTCACACCTTCTTTTTTTCCTTTTTCTGAGAATCTCTGAGGTAAGACTATAGATTGGAGAGTTCTCGCGTATCCGCTTTCTCTTAGCCAGGGGAAAGAATAGTCTAGGCTTCCGCGCGGAAGAAGAAAAACGGAGGTATCTATGCCAAAGGTACTGTCTGGTTCTAGGTTTTGGGTGGTACCAATTGGTCTGATTCAGCACCATCAGCTCTCTCATATACAGCTGCTGGATAAATGGACATCAGATTCTTGAGTGGCAAGAGCAGTATCAAAAAGCAATCCAACGAGAACATCCGACGGGGCTAAAAGCCAACCGGCGACCATTTGGCAAAGCATCCATTGCCGGATTACGAACCGCTCAAGACCCATTTTCCAGATGAAGATATTATTTGTCGGGAAGAAGAAGAAAAGTCCGACGAAGGCGACGACGCTTGGACCATGTATTTCGACGGTGCGGCAAAGAAGAAAGGAAGCGGCCTAGGGGACATCCTTTTGTCCCCGGATGGCGCTCATGTTTCCGTTTCAAAGAAGCTCGCGTTCGGACAATAAGGTCGCACAATACGAAGCCTGCATCGCCGGTCTCAAAGAGGCAGGCCCTGGACCTCGAAATAAAAAAGCTTAAGGTATTTGGTGACTCCCAACTGATTATTAGCCAGATAAATGGGAAATGTAAAAGAAAACAAAGGGGGTTATCTATCATAAATATCAGTATGATTTGATCTAAAAATGGAATTTTGTCATATTCACTTACATGTCAAGGGCCAAAAACCAGTACGCCGATGCTCTGGCCACCCTCGCATCCATGATCGACATCCCTGTTGGGTCTGACCAATGGGCCGTCGTTGTCAAACTGCAAGAAGAACCCGCTTATTGCCTGCAAATTGAGCCAGAATCAGACAACGGCCTGCCTTGGTATGCTGATATCAAGAGTTACTTGGAGAACCTGGTTTTCCCCAAAGACGCCACTACTACTGATCGCCGTACCGGCTGGGAGCTCAATACGTCATCAACGGTGGTGTGCTTTACAAGCTGTCGTTCAATCATGTTCTTCTCCGGTGTGTTGATGAAAAAGATGCTGAGAAAATCATGTTATAAATTCACTAAGGAGTTTGTGGGACACACATGAATGGTCATGCCATGGCTAAAAAAATCCTAAGGAAAGGATACTACTGGCCCACGATGGAGCATGACTGCTACCAAGATGTGCGCAAATCTTTAATTTAAAGTGTCAGGAGCATGCCAACTTAATTCATACTCCAGCCTCCGAGCTCCACAATTTCACTACTCCCAGGCCCTTCTCTGTCGGGGGTCTGGCTGGATGTTATCGATAGGTTCAATCCAAGGGAAAGACGACTCTTTTTTCGCTGACTGAACTTGACTGACACGTTCCGTAGCACGCTTCGGGCGAAGCCGTATCGCGCGCGGCGCTCAAGCAAGCAGCAACCTTAGTCGCCATCTCCATTATTAGAAAATATCAAGACTGAAAGGAATTATAGTTAATGAAGCGCTTAAGTCAAGCTTATACACTCTACTCTACCTACCCTATCCATTTGTTGAAGGCTGTAATAAAAATAAGAAAAGACTCTTTTCTAATCGGTAACCATCCTTAGCTACCATATGAATAACGAAAAAACGTTAAGGTGAGTAGCCTCCTTATCCTGTCCTCCACTTACTTCCCTTGAACTTAGTCTACCCTTGAAAGAGTTGGAGCGTTCTTCAATTCCCTTTTTTTTTTCCCAAAAAACTATACGTAAATTGAAAAAAGTTTCATTTCATATAGCTCTTGGAATTGAATTTCCGGACAATTCTCTTACTTGGTGTGCTGGACTCGCAAAACTACTAAAATGTGGTTTCTCATCGATAGAAAGAGGTGTTCCTAGAACGGCAATTCCATACTTTGGTATGCGCATCCTTTCTTCAGTTTTGGTGGGTCTAGGTTAATAGCATTTAATAAACAGAGCGTTAGATCCCAGAGTAGGCTAAGCTTTGGTGCCATCGTTTGTCTAGTGTACTTAGTGTGAAAGGAAATATGGCTTCGGGCAATGTCACTTCAAAAGAGAAAATCCTATTCTATTGGCTTAGGAGAAGAAAAAAGGCTTCTTTCTTAAAGTCAAACAAAGTCTCCTTAGAACGAGCTTAGAACAGTAAGAAAGGCTCCTTAGAAGGACCGGAAAAGCACCTATTTTCCCATCAATTACGCTATTTCCCCGGCTTAGAACAGTAGGTAAGTTTCCTTACAGCAGTAAGCAATTAGAGTTAGAACTCTAACTTAGTCTTGTGAGAACAGTAACCCAGTATCCTTAGAAGGAGACCCAAAGCTGCTATTTGTACCTAACCTATAGAACGACCGGAAATGCCTATTTATCCCGTTACGTTAGAACGCATAAAAGCAGCTATTTGCCCCTTATGAACGAGCTTAGAACAGAAACTTTCTTTCGCATCTGAAACCTGAAAAAAGGTAGCCTCCTTCAAGACATGACCAAGCCTATTTGTCCCGTAGACCAGAGGGTAAAAGAGCCTGTTCGGGTACGCCTATGGGTGAGAGATTACACACGGATAAGCTAAACATTAGAAAAAGGACACAGAATTAAGAGTAGGTGAATAGAATAGAAAGGGGGAATGTCCTGCATTGATAGCGTACTTTCCTTGTTATTTGCAGGAAGTAGCATTTTCTCATAGAATCTGGCGAAGGCGGAAAAAAGAAGTCAAATTAGTTCACTTATTCTACATAGCAAGCTCTTAACTACTTCAAGGTAATGAATGCTTTCTTTACACATGAACTACTTGAAGTAGATGGTCTACACATTCAAGTCGAAGTTCAGTAAAGGGGGTATCCTTTGATCTCTAAATCCATACTTCACTTCCTGGCCTTGTTCTAATTATTAATATGAAATACGATATTTCATAAAAAGAGATGGGCTCCTATCTTAAGTATGTCAGTTGCTTCTGTCTTTCGGAAGAGTAAGAGCATATTTGTTTCAAGCGTAAAGGCATTTCTTCATTTCTTCTATCTGGATACGACCAGCGTCGTATTCGATGATGGACATATTACGTAAATCAGCTTAATGCCGAACTCTTCCTTCTTCCCCCTATCTAAGAGTAGATTTAAGGTCAATTCTTGCAGTTCCTTTCTTCAGGAAATTCTTTCTTCTTCTGTTAGAAAAAGTAACTTTCTAGTTATGTTTCACACATGAGATTCGATGTGTGAAAGTCTCAGTTTAGGAATAGGAAGTTTAGTAAATAGAGCTTGTAAGAAAGCTTACTAATTACTTATTACTAACCTATCATGATAGGTAGTGAGAACCAAGATATGAATCACGCGCATACGAGATGGTAAGGGCTAATCAGTCAACCGGAAATGAGGAGAATTAAGGCTTTTCCATTTATCGGAGTCGCTAGCTTTTGCTAGTAAATTGATCAGGACGAGGTGTTCAATTACCACTGTTTGGGGTGGATTCGTGACAAAATGGGGCTTCCTAGCTGGGCAATCGCTCGAGGTACTCTCGCTTCCTTCGATCCGGAATCTCTTCACTATTTCTTTTTCCACGCTTAAGGCCTGAATCCTTCGCACATACATTCTACCTTGGTTCCCGTAATAAGGGCTTTAAACGACTTCTTTATCTCACTTTCGGATCTAAAGAGTCAATTACAGACTTTTCCTAAGGATCTTAAGAGCGGCTAAAACCATCTTCCATACAGTTTTCTTTACACCGATCCTGCTTCTGAACCCTAGGCTTTCTGCTTTCTTCCTTCTTCTTTTCGCTTTGCTCTGAAATACCTACGGGAAACTTAGAGCTATAGTAAGACCTCCGCTTCGTGTTTCGTATCCGAGAAGCAGTCAGCTCTAAATGAAATATAGAGTTATCACCGTTAGTTACACCCTTTCAGCTTTCAGGGCTCCCGATCCCGCTTATGAGCCTCTACCCGGCTTGGGTACTTTCTTCTGGTTTTAGACTTTTTCTTCTGCCTGCCTATTCGGCTTTTGAGCCGTAAACTCTTATCGCACGGTCGAATGCAGAAGCAGAGTATAGAACAATGGCTTGTGAGCTTATTTGGCTTCAAACCTTACTAAGTAAGCTTGGAGTTGAGGTCTCTCATCCTATGAGAATGTTCTGTGATAATCAAGCAGCAATTCACATTGCCTCTAATCCGTTTTTCCATGAGCGAACAAAGTAGCCTTTCCTCATTACTTATTCTATTTAATTTAATATTAGAGAATGGCATTTTATAGGAGTTCGAGAAGGGGCTCTGACAGTTATCTCGAAGTAATACGAATCTGTCAACTTGAAACGTGGGGCACTAGCCGCCAGAAAGGGCTTGTCCGTAGATACTAAGAACGCATATTTCGAAATCCACCGAAGGAAACTTAGAAGATTACTCGGGGAGTCCAGGTGGTCACCCTTCTCTATTCAATTCAAGCGGAAGGTATAGTTAGACTGATTGATCCCGGCACGACTAGTTGCTTATTGGCATCCGCAGATGAACAAGATTGGTTTACTTCCGAGTAATCGACCTTCATTCAGAATTGTTTCCCTCAGTGGGGCGGTGTACTGCTGTTGCTGTACGGTCTTCGTCCACCCGTTCACTCGACTACCACGCTTAGTCTGTCTGCCCTTCTTCATAAGTAGCTGGACGTAAGCAACTGCAACCAAAAAAGAAGGAATTGAGTCCTTTCACATTATCACGGCAAAAGCAGATTTTTTATTAGTCAATTTTGACTGGAAAAAGACCCGGAACCCCATACCCTCTCATTCACTTACTATAGGCCGAGGAGCGTAGATTCATCTGACTTTTTAGAAATGGAATAAGAGACATACCGACAGAGGGAAGACCAGAAAAAGAGATTAGATGTATGTACCTTATCTTACGGGACGGAAGAGTAGACTTCAAATCGTTACAAAAAAAGAAGATTCCAACTCCTCTTACTTGAATACGGTGTTCTCGAATAAGCCGCTTGAGAAGAAGCGGCTATTTCATCCCGTCTGTCTGTAGTAAGCAATTCCTTTACGGGCTGTGATTGAAAAAATATCCCCCGGTCTCCCCGATCGGTTTCGGGTCGGTGGTTGGTTTTTGGTTGAATGAATATCTGTACTTCCGGCCTTACCTGATTTCTAGAAAAGTTTGAAAGGGAAGTGATGAAATGAAACGGAAAGGAAGAACTGCTTTATGGAGGAAATGCTTGAATGAAGCTTGTGGTGTGTCCTTCGGTCCGTTCAAGTGATGAGCGAAGTGCTTCCTCGCGAAAGAAGCCTTTCAGAGATAGGGTTCTTCTCTTTACAGAAGCACGAGTGGAACGCTTTCATGGCTTTATGGCTGTCTTCCTCTTTTTCTTTCACTGTGACTACTGGCATCTTTGAGCAACTTGGACCTGTCTTTCTTGTCCACCTATCTCTCTGGCCAAGAATAAGAGTCCGTGTCTCTGGAAAAGGGTTTACTGACCACTCTGCTGAGGGCGTGTAGGTATAATAGGCGAAAGGAGATAAAAAAAGAAGAAAGTTTAGTCCGCGTCTATCTAAGTCGATTCCGTAGGAATCTATAGAAGCAAGCCCAGGTTCAGACAGCAAGCCGGGGTTCGGTTCCATATTCATTTCTGGAACTGGGGATCCCTTTGGTCGTATGCAGATGAGATTTTACGACCTAGAGCTGCTTACAATCTATCCGTTTTTAAAGGACAAGGTAATCTGGGAAGCTAATAAGGCTTCTATCGATCATCAATAGGGAGTCCTTTCTTTCCAAGATGGCCCACTAGCACTAGGGTCCTTTAGTTGATCCACATGAATAATTTATGCCAACGGAGACATCAAATCAAGGCGAGTGCACTTTCACTTTGGTCGATTAGATCCCTGTATACAACCGGCTGACTTACTTTCCTCTGCTCTTACTCCCGCACTCGGGAAAAGAGGAGCTACTGACACTGACTACTCTCTGCTATCTTTTACATTACGCCATTAAGGAAGCAAACTCTTAGTATCGGATTTAGAGCTGTGGTTCGGCCCAAAACAAAAACTACTTAAGTCTAATGCCTGGGTCACGACTTAAGGCATGCCCTTACCCCTAATCCTAAGCCCTTTACTGCCCATCAAGACGAGAGAATAGGTTACCCGCTAGCCAATTCTCTTCCTTCTGTATTCCTATAGAAAGATCCTCTTTTCTTCTTAACTGACTGAACTACCAGGAGGATGTTCTCAAGCAGCTGATTCAAAAGCATATTTCTCGGGATTCACCAACTTTCTTTTTTCAAACTTCTTGAACAAGCCATTCAAAGAGGGCATGAATGACTCATTTATTCTCTTTCCTTAGCACTAGGCTAAACCTTGTCTATAGGCATTGGCCTACTTACTGAGACAGTTCTGAGTTGTGATTTTGCTTTCAGTAGTAGTGGCATCCACGTCCCCTACTGGAACCAGTCTTTATAGTAGCAGCTGGGTCCGGGATAGAAGAGAAACTGGGAGTTCAGTTCCTAAATAGGAAGATAAGGGATGATTTTTTAAATGAATCTCAGATGTCGATGAAATCGGAATTGATAGAGTCAGATGAATCTGCAGTTCCTTCTTTCACACTTGGATAGCAGCATGATGATGCCATTGATTCTAGCACACCGGATGAATGTGCAGCTTCTTCTATAGCAGTGGAGTCTGTCCCTCAATCCCTACTATCCTAACTCTGCTCTAGGACAAAGAGGAGTTGCTCTTAGGCAGCTAAAGACTAGACCCTTCCGATCCCTTTCGGCTCGGCTCTTAAAAAGAAGACTCTTTTCTTTCCCGCTATAGATCAATTACATCGACCCTCTTGCTATCGAATTAGCAGCTATATCATCCGCGTAAGGTATTACTTGACTTGTTAGAGTAAGGAGAGTCAGCCTTTGTTGTCTTGTTCGGGAGGTTGAAAAATGTATATAAAGGAATTGCTGATTTGCTTTCAAGAATAAACCCAAAAAGGCACTTCCTAGGCGTGGTAGCATGGTTAATGGTTTCATGGTACCAACGAAGAATGGCTTTTCTTGAGTCGACTGGGAACGAATGCTTAGCTCAGAGGCTGAGGAAACCCCTGTAATTTATGTTACAGAACAGCGCTTGCTATGGAATACCTTCTTTGAGGAAGAAGCCCAGTGGCGTCTAAGCTCTCGGAGAGGGGGATCACACTCTTTTTCAAAACGAGAATGGCAGCGCTAGGAAGCAGAAGAGGAAGCTACTCTTTAGAAATCTCCTAGCTCGGCATTGAAGCTATAGCGAAGAAATTCTTCTTGGTTCATCACCAACCTAGATATATACATTAAGGGACTATCAATCAACAGGCTCTGTCAACTGGTTTGGGTACTGGGTCAAGGCCTCTATCATTGGTGGTGAAGGCTAAGTAGGGTCGGCCACAGGAGCAACCTAGGCTTCTACTCTCTCGCTCTGCTGCTGGTGCTCCTCCGCCTCCACAAGCTGTCTTTAGCGCAGGATTCTAAGCGGAAAGTGGACTTCGAGAGCCGAAACAAGAGTGTTTTGAGGGAGTGCACAGCCTATACTTAGTTGGTTAAGGGTTTATTGCGGGAAAACAGAGGATAGAGTGTCCGACCATTGTTATTCTTTACTTTGGGCAGAGGAGAGCAGGAAAGAGACAACAGCTCTTATTCTAATGGCCCTTCAAAAAGCGTATTCTGATTCACTTTGCCCAATAAAGGAAAGGGATATGCGCAATAGGGATTGCTGCTTCCACTGCGCTACCTTCCTAAGCCCTTACTCCTTTTCCTTTTGCACCCGCCTTGTCAAAGTAGAAGATGTGGCATTAGTTCGAAAAGACTTTCTTACAGTGGCGAATCCGTTCTTACTGATAAGCTAATACCATAAAGGAAGGTGCGGGGAATGGTTCGGGTCTCTTGCCGGCTATGTGCAATAGGGAGAGCTCTTTCCGGCAGCAAGTCTCGGGTATTCTATCCTCCCATACATCCTTCCGACAACGCATTCAATAGCATAACATAAGGCTTCGCTACCTGACTTCTCAGCCATTCTCTAAGAAAACTAAAGAGTAATAACCATCGATTCTTCGTAATCCAAGACTAGCATCTCATATTATTAACCTTGGCTACACCATCAGTCATTTCCTTTGGAACTACCCCATCATAACGTTCTGTTGCTTGGTCCTTCACAAGGTTCCAACCAAGCTGGCATCTCTTAAGGAGCGGGTAAGGTACATACACCAGGAAAGAGGAAATTTGGCTTGAGCCACAGAAGAGAAGACAAAGCATTTTCCTTTGACTATGCTCAGGCCCAAGTCAATCCTGTAAATACCCTCTCGTAACACTCGAGCTTTGCCGCCCCCAACAGAATTCAATGGTCCTATGTACTCGTTCTGCGCGAAACATTCAAGCAAAGAAGTCCGCACGTCGAGATTGGCTTGAAAACAAGCAGCACAGCTTTGAACAAGGGACTACGGAAGATAAAAGGGGACAGCTGGATTGGGACTACTTGAAAGCTCGCTAGCAGAAAGAATTGAGCTAGATTGAAAAGCGAACTCCCGGCTAGATTTCGACTGGCAGAGAGAAGAGATAACCAAGGAGACTAACTGCTTCGTTCGTTTAACTCCCTCATTCCTTGTTCCTGTCCCTTTTTTCCTGGGCATCTTTTCGGTTCGATGTCAAATTCCTGTCCCTTTCCGAGCTGCCTGCTTTAGACCTTTAGCTGAGCACTCTTAATCAGCGGGATTGGGAAAGTTTCAAGTGTACCCGTCAAGTCAAGCTAGCCCAAAGCTGCTTCGAACCGGGTAACTTTGTTTGTTCCCTATCCCCCTCTCCCTACGGTCGAGCAACTACGTACCTTTGGGCCCGGTAACTAAAGTTCCCGACCTACGTCCCTCAGGTCGAGCGGTAAAGTGACTATTCCCACTGGTCTCGGGTTCCTTCGTTCCCCCGTGAAGATACTTAAGTTTTATGCCGGGAAAGCTACTGCGTTTTGTCCCCGTAAAGCCGACAGGAAGAGAGGATATTAGCCAGGAAAGAAAAAAGCTGTGTCCCCGTCCTAAAGTTTTCTTTCAGGAAAAAGTGTTCGAGATTGGCCGGTAAAGAAAGAAAAAAAGCTAGCCCGCTAAAGCTACTTTGTTCCCGGTCGACTAACAACAACCCTAACTCCCCACCGGTCGACTAACTACTCTCGCAACTACTTTTCTCTCCCTGCTTTATTACACCTCTACAGTCGGGCAACAACGTCCCTCTCCGGCTAGCGAAGTTCCCCCTTACCCTGCTTTTCTAATTACATATGATAGCAGATGCCATGCTTCTTTTCTTAATTGCCGAGATTGCTCTAGTGTTCTGTGTCCCCCTAAAGCTAAAAGCTTTAAGGAAGAGATTAGCCGGTCTTAAAGACTTATTTAGCCAGTAAAGAAAAAAGCTAGTCTCTCTCCTGGGCGTCGACTAACTTCCCTGAACTCCGGTAAAGCAACTTCAAGGAAAGTGCTCAGCAGTGTACCTTCTGGTCGAGCGGTAAACAAGTAACTACTTATGGTCGAGCGGTAAAGCAACTCCCTTCACTTCATCAGTCTCGTAAGTTCGTTCAACTCCTCTCCCAGCGAAAGCTACTTCAAAGCTAGTCTCTTCCTCCGGTAAAGAAAGAAAGTAGCCCCCTGCGTCCCTCTCTGCTGAGGGCCCATTTCATGGAATTTTTCGAATCATACGAAAACAATAAATAGAAAAAGTGGATTTCGGGTAAAACGAACTTTTCAATGACGATCTGCTCGAGAACAATGACGATCCGCTCGAGAAGACCTTGCTTAGCTTTCTACTAAAAAGAAATCTCATAAGATAGATTAGCAAATTAACGATTTAAAGCGAAAAAGCGGTCAAGTTTGGGATTTCTTTTTTAGGGAACTTTACGCCATGCTTTTGAACTTAAGCAATAAGATTGGTTGTCTAGTTTCCCCCGAACAGAAAGCAGCTTCAAAGCCCGGGAAAGCTAGTAAATTCAGTTTTCTTCCCGCTACTTAATCAGTCTTCCCATTCCCCCATTCTTTCGCACAAGCATTTTCAACCCTCTGGTCGACTAAATCCCAAAGTTCCTCCTTTCGCTTAGGCCCTGCAGTCGAGTGACTCCCCGGGAAAACAACTTGAGACTACCTTTCCGGGAAAACCACTTTTTTTTTTCTGTCTTTGAACCCAGCCGAGTTGAGTTACTATATAGTTCCTCTGGCCTTGCTTACTTTAGTCGTTTGAACCCTTGACTCTTAGTACTACCTTTCTTTGAACGAAAAACTCTTAGTACTACCTTTCTTTGAACGGAAAGTCGATGGTCTACTTACCTTGTAACTTTTTCTCTTTCTGTCCCTGAAAAATCTCTTAAAGTAGATTTCCGCCCACCTGTCAATTGCGAAAGTTGAAGGCTCCCTCTCCTTACCAGTCGAGTAACTTCGTACCTACTGTTCAATGAAGAAAATTGATTGATTTCTGGAAAGAAAGTTGCAGCTCGGGAAAGAGGATTCTCATTTCGCATCTTGTCCCCGGGCTAAAATTAGGACTTTTACGTGCAGCTTTTGAAGTTAAGAACCTGGATTGTGCGACTGCCAAGTGTCCCCGGAAGAACACAGCTAATCTCCCTCCGCTAAAGCTACTTCAAAGTAAGTTCGTAGTCCCCCGGGAAAGAAACTTCGCAGGCCGAGGCGGAATATGTGCATAAAAGAGAGAAAGCGGAATGGGAAGCTGAGAAGAAAGCCCAGGCCGATGAGATAGAATGTCTTGCCCGAGGGAAGAGAAAGTTGGAAAGTGAGCATATGGAGTTGATTAAGGAGTT
>CAOJCR011393807.1:0-11032 GCA_948330485.1 Euphorbia neoarborescens | reverse complement strand
AAGGGAAGAAAGGCAGGATCAGGTCTGGCTTTTACGGGTATGCTGAAGGAGTGTCAAAGATTGAAGCTAGTAGAGAAGGAGCCAGTAGGAGCAAGGAGTGAGTTATCTATTTCCAGGATGGAACTGAGTGAGAAAGAGATGTATGGCACCAATCTAGCGATAGAGAGGTCCAAGACAGAGGCTGTGCTTGGGGCTAGGGATGAGGTGTCGTAGTACCTGGCAGATTTAGAGAGGGCTTACTCATATTGCTTAAAAAAAAGAATGCAGGGGACAAGCTGCAGCTGGTGAGGCTAGAGAAGGCCTTAGAGGAGTGGCATCGCAAAGGACTCCGATTTATTGAACATCTCTTTGTGTTCGCCGAAAAACGATGTTCAAGGCCAGAAAGTGGTCAGCCTTCAAGATGAATTGTTTGCTGAAGCAGAAGGAGCTTGAGCCAATAACCCTCGCCCATCAAAAGCTTGAAGCGGAGTGGGATGATAAGTTGCGGTCTTATAGAGATGATTTTTCCAGAATGTCTTTCTTCTATACCCAGAAGTGATTGACCTAGCCAAGGTCAGCCTTGATCTGGATGTGCTGGCTATTGATCAGTACTTCCCTGAGGATGAGGATTTTGACAAGGGCTATCTTGCTTACATGGTGTGCATCTACCAGACTACGGACTTGAGGGAGAAAAGGGCAGGAGGAGCCGGTGTGATTGTTGATGCTAACCCATCTTCGAAAGAAGAAACCGTTGGAGGAGTGGTGACGGGAGTGGCTCCGTCTACTAAGATAGCTCCACCTGGTGAGGGGATCCCTTCTAATAAGATAACCCTATCTTTTGACTTTTCGTTCAAGGCTTCTGATGCTAGGGTGGCGCCTGGTTCTTTTCCCAGTGTGTAATAAATAGTTCCTTTATACTTCATGTGAGACTTACTTTTTAATAGAAGTTCATACTTTTTCCATTGCTCTAGTTGGTATTTGGTTGAAAAGTTGTTGTAGATAATTGATGCTTTAATGGTAATGCCTCTGCTTTGTTAAGATAAAAATGCTTTGTCATAGCGTAAGGTTCTTATTAAGCCGTTTATTGTTATTTGCCTATATTATGGGGGTGAGCATGTGATCTCATTAGCAATTGTCTTTCTGAGATCTGGTAGGAAGATGCCTGTTCCTTTTATGGTATTGTAAAAGTCAGCAAAGGAGAGCAGTTCAGTCGCTTCCTAAGGGGTGAATGGTCAGCCGCCTCCAAAGGATCAATGAGGGGGAGATGTTCTACCACTTCTCGGTAATTAGCTAGTCAGTGAGGAAGAGCGGGTCTATTGCCTCATGATAATCTATAAGTTAGTGAGGGGTGACTGGTCAGCTGCCTACCACCTCAAAGGACTAAGGAAGGGGAAATGCTTGACCACTTCATGGTAATCAATAAATCAACGAGGAAGAGTTAGTCAATCGCTTCCTGATATTTTATATAGTGAGGGGTGACTGGTTAGTCGCCTCAAAAGACCAATTAAGGGGAGATGATCGATCGCTTCCTGGTAATCAATGGATCAGTGAGAGAGAGCAGGTCAATCGTCTCCTGACAATCTGTGAGTCAGTGAGGGGTGAGTGATTAGCTGCTTCATGACTGTTTAAAGAAAGCAGGGAAGGAGAGCTAGTCTCCACTTCCTGGCCTTCAAGAGACAGAGAGGGGAGAGATGTTCAACCCTTTCTATAGTAAATATGGGTCGATAAGGGGGAGATGGTCGACCACCTCATGACCATCCAAAGAAACCAGGGAAGGGAAGTTGGTTGGCCCTTCCTGGTCTTTAAGAGAAAGAGAGGGGAGATTATGTACCCCTTCTATAATAAAGATGGGTCGATGAGGGGGAGCTGGTGAACCACCATATGACTGTCCAAAGAAATTAGGGAAGGGGAGCAGACCGCTGCTTCCTTACCTTTAAGAGATAGAGAGGGTGAGATACTCGACGCTTTCTGTAATAAAGATGGGTAAATAAGGGAGAGCTGGTCAACTGCCTTATGACTATCCAAAGAAATCAGGGAAGGAGAGCTGGCCGCTGCTTTCTTACCTTTAAGAGACGGAGAGGGTGAGATGCTCGACCCCTTCTGTAATAAAGATGGGTCGATAAGGGGGAGATGGTCAACTACCTCGTGACTGTCCAAAAAACTAGGAAAGGAGAGCTGGCCGCCACTTCCTGGCCTTCAACAGACAGAGAGGGGGAGATGCTCAACCCCTTCTATAATAAAGATGGGTCGATAAGGGGGAGCTGGTCAACCACCTAATGACCATCTAAAGAAACCAGAGAAGGGGAGTTGGTCGCCACTTCCTAGCCTTTAAAAGATAGAGAGAGAGAGATGCTCGACCCCTTCTGTAATAAAGATGGGTCGATGTGGGGGAGCTGGTCAACTTTCTTATGACCGTCCAAAGAAACCAGGGAAAGGGAGCTGGTTATTGCTTCCTTTCCTTCAAGAGATAGAAAGGGGGAAAACCTCGACCCCTTCTGTAATAAAGATGGGTCGATGAGGGGGAGCTGGTCAAATGCCTCATGACTGTCCAAAGAAACCCAAGAATGGGAGCTAGTCGCCACTTCCTGCCCTTCAAGAGAAAGAGAGGGGATATGCTTGACCCCTTATGTAATAAAGATGGGTCGATGAGGGGATCTGGTCAACCGCCCCATGACCGTTCAAAGAAACCAGAGAAGGGGAGCTGGTCGTCACTTATTGGCCTTCAAAAGATAGAGAGAGGGAGATTCTCGACCCCTTCTGCAATAAAGATGGATCGATAAGGGGGAGCTGGTCAACCACCTCGTGACCGTCCAAAGAAACTAGGCAAAGGGAGCTGGTCACCGCTTCCTGGCCTTTAAGAGACAAAGAGAGAGAGAGAGATGATCACCCTTCTATAATAAATATGGGTTGATGAGGGGGAGCTAGTCAACCACCTTATGTCCTTCCAAAGAAACCATGAAAGGGGAGCTGGTCGCCACTTCCTGGCCTTCAAGAGACAGAAAAGGGGAGATCTCGACCCCTTCTATTATAAAGATGGGTCGATGAGGCAGAGCTGGTCAACCACCTCATAACTATCCAAAGAAACCAGGGAAGGGGTGCTAGTCGCTATTTTCTGGCCTTAAAGAGATATAGAGGGGGGAGATGCTTGACCTCTTTTGTAATGAAGATGGATCGATGAGGGGGAGGTGGTCAACTGCCTCATAACCATCCAAAGAAACCAGGGAAGGGGAGCTTATCGCTGCTTCCTGGCCTTCAAGAGACAGAGAGGGGGAGATGCTCGACTGCTTTTATAATGAAGATGTACAATAGTTGATAACTGAAATGTATCGTTTACCTCAGAAGGTTGTATCTCCAATGTTGTTCTTGAAGACAAAAGGCGTCAAACTCAAAAGTCATTGTCAAGGTACACATGTCTTGCTGGAACAAGATATGAAAGAGCGCCACTGCTTGTGTTTGTTTCATCTGGGCCAACTAGGGGATAAGTGTTTATATAAGGTTAAACATTAGGTTTAACAGTTAGTTGGAAGAATCTACTGGGTTCGCGTTTGTCGCAGGGTGAACCATCATCACTGTTGTTCCACGTTCACCGCACCAATTGATAATTTGTGTATGTAGAGTTTTCCTAAGATCTTCGTCTGAAGGGATCCATCAACTGCAAGAAAGATAAAGAAAGACAATCAAAGCTGATTGCCCAAATTCTCCCACTTCGATGCTAAAGTCAGTCCAAGTGAAGAAGAAAAAGTATCCTTTAAAAGTGCAAGTATTTAAGATATTTTTGATGGATCTCACCTATATTAGCTCTTAACTTTATATATGTCCTTAGAAGCTCTTTTATCTCATCTTTCCTCATGTCCTCATGTGAGTGGGCTTCTAGAGGCATGGCCTACTTGGTCACGTCAGCTGTTGCTCAGCTCTGTGGCCGTTCTGGCACGACAATCTTTGCTAAACTTTCTCTCTCTCTCTGTCTACTGTCCTATCTAGCCATAACATTTAATGCATCATTAATTGCTACATTAAATGTTATAGCTCCACATAAATGACCGTTATAAGGTTCGAGACGATCTCACTACTAGTCTCTCACATCTTGTGACATGCCCTTCTGACTATCTAGTTATGGTATGTCCTTCTAGCATCCTAAAACTCTATAAATACCTAAGTAATCCATCATTTACAAGAGATAGATAGATAGATATAGATAGACACTTTACAAAATATAGGGAGAAGATGCAAGGAAGACACGTCCTACTGGTTTGTGTGCTTTCTCTGTGGAACAAGGGTGCAATCCTAATAAGCTTTGCACTTTCCCTTTACATTTTGTAAGTATGGTTTGCATGTGTATTTGGAGGAGGGGTTAATCATACACTCTAGGATGATTGTATGTAAGTCTAATGCAAAGGTTTCTTAGTTTGACAAACTAGGGCAAGTATATAAGAAGATTGACAACCTTTGATTGTGTTTGATCATGCATGATCTTTGTATTATAGAGTTCGTCATTCTAATTTCTCTAAACAGTTTGTATGTATTGTACAAGTTGGGTTTATATGAATGAAATTCTAATTTGTTTACTTTGAATTCTTATTTCAATACAATGCATGTGGAATGAGTTAATCATATCTTATTATATGTGAATTCAGAAGTTATTCTAGGATTTTGTTGAAAGATGAAAGACTAGAAATTTGCATGTGTACTTAAATTTGGGTTTGTAATCTATGTTTCGTTGTATTGCAATAATCAAAAGGCGCAACAAAATGTAGAAGACCGAATCCATCTGAACCGGGTAGAGTTAATCATACCAATTCCGGTAAGGTTCATTGGAATAATCAAAGAACGAATACTCCATCCATACATGCCAATTTAGGGTTAAGTTTATATGATCATGAGAAATAATAACGTAAACAACACCGTTCCAAATGTACTGTAATTCATACTTGCTAAGTGTCATCTTCATTAGGTTTAATTTCAGTAGAATAATAATATAAACACTCCCAAATTGTGATTACCATAGACTGAGTTAATAAACATGATGAACCCCTACCCATTCCTCGTGGGATCGATACTCTGACTTAAACATCCATTTTATACTACTTGTGTGACCCATATACTAGCGGTATTGTGTGAACTAGGTATAATCTTTAACTTTACCTAGGGATACAATAAATTTGTGCACCAGTAGGCCTAATGCCAGAAGCCAGCAAATAAAGAAAGTGGATAATAGTAGCAGTAGACCACTCACTAAGTGGATCAAAGAAGAAGCTCTGCGACTGTGACTCTGGAAAAGGTGATTTCCTTCGTTGAAGATCAACTGATTATTCGGTTTGGCATCCCCAAGAAAATCATTTCAGATAATAGAACCTAATCCACTTTAAAAAAGTTTCGAGAATTTTACTACAACATGAAAATAGAGCATAGATGCTCTTCTATAGCAGATCTGCAGAGCAATAGACAAAAAGAAGTGTCAAATAGAACTATAGAAGATGGATTGCAGAAAAGACTGGAAAGATATAAGGGTACCTGGCTTGATCACCTTAATTACATGCTATAGGCTTACCGAAATGATGACTAGAAAGACAACAGGGGAGACTCCTTTTGCCCTCACTTATGGGATGGAAGGAATAATCCCCGCAGAAATAGGTGCACCAAGTGAAAGGGTTACTTACTACTCAGCTGAGGAAAATGCGCTCAATTTAAGAAATAAGCTTGATTCCCTGGAAGAAAAGTGAGAAAAGCCTACATACTTATGGCAGTATATAAGAGCTGGATTGCTAGATACCATGACTTATGAATATGCCCAGTTCAACTAAAGGAAGGTGACCTATTCCTAAAAAATTTAGAAGCATCCCAAAGTAAAGAAGGAAAGGGCAAGATGAGAGAAAATTAGGAAGGACCCTATATCAAAGGAGTATTCTAGGCCTGACTACTTATCACCTCAAATAAATGGATGGAAAGGAAATCCCTCGAACTTGGAATATTAGAAATCTGAGAAGATATTATGTATTAGAGTTATCAGGATTAAAAAATGCTACACACTGTTCCCCTGGTCAGCGATTTTATCCCAAAGGGGTTTCCTTGAGTAGGTTTCTAATGAGATAAGCATTCCCGAATTACATTTGTAACCTCTCCAATAGTGGCAAGAGATTAATAAAAGAAATATTTTTACAAATGTGTAAGACCGTATTAGTAAAAATCAACCTCCTAGTGAGATAGACAAAAGTTAAGTTAAAAAATTGACAAAAGTTAAGACAGATGAAAGCTAAGTCAAAGAATTGATAAAAGCTAAAAAAATATTGGCGAAAACTAAAGTTAAATAATTAAACAAGGCGAGTCAAATAGATAACGTCCAAAAGAAAAGCTAAGTAAAAAATTGATGAAATATGAGTCAAATAGCTGACACTAGCTAGATTAAATAGTTGACAACCAAAAAGCTAAGGCAGAAGAATTGACAAAAGCTATACAAATCATATCAAATAATTGACGATCAGGCTAAGTCAAAATTTGACAAAAACTAAGTAATCAACGAAAAATTATACAATATGCCGGGCACATATCCACGTGGTGGACCCTAACTAATATGATCTTGCCAACTTAGTTCAATAAATACATGTGTACTGAATTGAAATAAAGTGTCAAATTTTTATTGGTTTGGGTGCATTGACACGTGGTAGACCCGGCATATGTAATAATTTCTCGTAATCAACATTCAAATCAAATAGCCAATGGATGACAGAGAGCTGGGTCAATTTATTAACAACCGAATGAGTTATGAATGACAAAAAATTAAAAAGTTTAACATTGAAAGCCAGAAAGAAACTGAAAATATGAATTCAATATAAAAACATTCAGGTTACATATTAAAAGTTACAAAAAATAAAAGGCTACAATATTTATAAAATAATTATTCCTGCTCATCAGGACTAGCCTGCCTATCAGAGATAATTGGACTAGCTTGATTCTCTAAATTGGCCTGCTAAGCTTCATATGCATCCATGCCCTCTGCTAAAGGAACATCCACCTCAAGAGGATCCATACCCAGACCCTTCAAAGTATAACCCGCATGGATATAGTCCCTATAGGCCATCGCATAATAATAGTACCTATCAGTTGCCTCCTCTAGGTCCCGAGTGGCGGATTCTTACTTGGCCTTTAAAGAAGTTTCATGATTGAATAAATAGACAACAAGGGCCTTCTAATGAGCTTCAGCTTCATCCGCAGCCGCAAAAGCTTTCTCTAGAGAAGTCAACTCTACTTCATGAGCTTTTCATTTTGAAGACAGATGCTCTGTCAAATTTTTTATTTTTGCTCTCACCGTATCCTTAATATCATCTTATTAAGCTTCTTGAATGGATAGCTACTCCATTCAATCCTTCAACTATAAAAGAATAGGAAGCATCTCCAGAATAAGGAAAGTCATATGTATTCTGATTCAACTATATTAAAAATTAATATAAAAAGTTACTTACCACTAAGGCTGAACGAAAGGCAAATGTAGAGAGGGATGCATGATCTGTAAGCTCGTATTTCTCCCGATCATTAGGTAATAAGACATTGGATCAAAGATCCTTTTGAACTTTTATATGTATGATGCGCACTTTATCTCCATACTTTTCCTCCCAATATTTTACCAAGAAGGGGGTAGGAGATGAAGAACAAAATGTCTGAAAAAAACATAATAGTAAAGTTAGAACCAAAAAGTAGAGTATTAAAAAGAAAAATACAAAGTACTTGTATGATCCGACATCTCTTCCCTAGAGACGCAGTCTCAATAGGAAAGGGGATATCCTCCCCAACAACTGGCTCAGAAGCAGACTTTAGGAGATCTGACTGATCAATTGCTTGTATCTCCACCCTCTCATCCGGATGGAATAATGCTTTTTATTTATTCAAAGCTGCTCGGTGATCTATAAGCTGATTAAAATTTGGTTTCATGGTTTAACAGAACTAAAACAAAGAGTGAAAAAATGGAGGCATTAATACTTGGATCAACCAACCAGACTTCTTAAGAAAAATTTTCTTTTGGCAAGGCTTCGGCCGAACAAAAGGAATACAAAATAGAAAAGGATAAACCACCTTGTGAAAGCTTTAGAAATGGTGAGAAATGTTTTGTAGTTTATGAAGGTGCTAGTCATCCTCCGTTTCCATAATAGGGCTCCGAGGGTAGGGATTTAAAGATCCCCATTCAGCAGGGATAGGTGTGATAAAGTTGTAATCCATCAATTTGATGTAGAACTAGAACTCTTCAAAATTATGAACGGATGATGCTCGGGCTTTATAGGCACACCATAAATTAGGGTTTTTTTATATGATACAGTCTTCAGAGGATCATCGGGTGGTGGTAAGAAGCAGTCTACCTATATCACCCTCAAATGAAAATCCAAGATTCGAGCATATCAAGTACTCAGAAACTAAATCGACCCAATAGTTGGGATACACTTATGCGGGATAAAGACTAAAGGAGTTCAATACATGGGCGAGCCCTTAGGTAAGCGGATAATCGAAACCATTATCTATCTGGTGAAGATAAATGTAGAAGTAACCAGGAGGAGGATAGGTAACACAATCAGAATGGCTAGGAAGTAGAATATCCACTCTCTAGCCAGATATAGACACTCCTATATAGTTGAATATAATTTGGATGAATTTGAGATACCATATCCTCTGCCCGGATAGTTTTTTTCTCAAAGGATGACTCGATCCAACTTTTGCCTCTCAGTGTATATTCAAAGGAACATTTCTAACGGAGGGAAAATACGATGAACTAGTACCGGCACTCATAATAGGCTTATTAATGGCTATCTTATGAAGTCGGCATAGTCTAAATATAATAGGTGGTAGGGGTAGAAAAGAAATGTTAGAAATAGATGATCTAGATCTAATAGGAGAGGAATCTGATGACTCATAACCTTCACGTAATAACTGCCCAGTGTGGACTAGAAGTTCATTTAAATTAGTATTATGCATCTGATAAAGGTAAGTACATATCAAATTCAGGAAGGGAAGTGATAAGGTCGATTTAGACCTTATATTCTTGACTATATTTCATATCATTTGGTGATGTTCGTAGCTATTTTCTGTCATTCTATCTCATGTTTAGGTGTGTTTTCCATGTTTTTCTCTTTTATTCCGTGCTATTGATTTTTGATAGATTTAGGATAATGTTGTAGATAGTTTGAATTGTTTTTTAGGCTTCCGCGTTCATTGCAATTTTACACTCTTATATATTGGTGCGGTGATGTGTTTTAGTGTCTTTGTAAGAAAGGTTTTGGGAGTTGGAAAGACAAAGCAGGATACAGGAGCATGAAAGAAGGGAAAGAAAGCTAGGAGCTGAAGGTTTAAGCTTGTCACATCGTGTTCAGTTTGTTGCCACGTCGTGGAAGGCATTTTTAGCAAAGTTCCAGATGGCTGGGAAGGAGTTAGAAGTTTAGTTCAGCCACATCGTGTCATGCATATTGCCATGTCGTGGCAGGAATTTTTTTGCAGAGTTTCAGACTACTTCGAAGAATTTGAAGATTTAAGCCTGCCACGACGTGGCAGGGCCGAAACATGTAATAATTGACTATTTCGGGTTATTTTTGTTAGAGACCTATATATAGCTGGAGAAAACTTATTTTATGTGTCTTTTATTATTCAACTTTAGCGAAGAACCCTAGCTAAGTTCTTGCTTTTCTTTGTATTGGATTGCAAATTTATGTAATCGAAAGTCTTTACTTGGAATTTCCACCTTTTGCGGATCGTTGATTTATATTTGTGAGTGAACTTTCTTATAGAGGATCTCCTTCACGTTTAATTTTGCTCAACCAGAGTCCACCATATTGGTAACGAGTTTGAATAAGTTCTTAACTCAATCTTCGTCTTTAATCGAGTTGTGATATGCTTATAAATTATATTGTGATTGTATTCATTTATATTCATCCATCCTTATTGATTCGAACTTGCAATTGAGATTAGGGTTTGTGTTTATTAATTGACTAATTGTTATGCATGCATATTTGATAGTCTCGTAAACTTGATAATCTATTTGGTTCATATCTGTTACGCGATCCAGCTTGACCGGGAGGAAAGACAATCCTGCAGAACTTAAGCGTACTTAATTTCTGAATCACAGAACTAGACGAGCCATTCAGATAACCTTACCCTAGATCCTTCATATAGTAGAAGTAACTATAAGAACCATGCATTGATATTAATTTGATTGCTTGCATTGCTCTAATATTTGATTGTTTGCTAGGTTAATAAGTTTCCATCGCCATTAATATTCATAGGTCGGTAGAACATTGGTTGACTTTCTGTTGAATTCTTGTGTGAAGGGTTGAATTGATAATTGATCATAGTTGGGAGTAGTGTAACGTAATTTAGCTTTAATTTCACAGTTTATTGATTATCGCCTATAACTAAAACCCTAGTTGAGACTGTGTAGAGGTATTTTCCCTGTGGGATCGATACCTGAAACTTTTAGAACCAGATTTATTACTTGACAATGACGGGGTGCACTTGCCTCTGAGTTGAGTGATCAGAGTAGTTACTTAATATCTTAAATCTATATCACTGCTGACGCTACACCAGGAAGTCCTATAGTAATGCATAAAAGGAAGACATTTTATCGAACAAATAGTGTGCAAAAAGTGAGTAACACTATCGATACTAAAGCTTTAGAATTAATCAGCTACTAAACAGGCATGAGCATCACAGTATTATTAAGGTAGTAATAAGCATATTTAAAAGGAATAAAGCTACATGAAACACAATAGAGGAAGCACTAATCCAGATATATAAGTAAAGTAGAGGAGATACGTCACATTACCTTAAGGGGACAAGGATAAAAACGTCCTGGAAGACAGAATCTTGCCAGAGCGATAAAGTTGCAGAGAAAATGCAAGAGGAAGATGATGAAAATAGAGAAGTAAAAGAGAAGAAGAAAGAAAGAAGGAAAGACGGTGTGAGCACGAGATTTTTCCCTAGAGCAGTGATGAAACCGACTTCTATCGGTACCCTCTTTAAGCATTTAATACACGTGTATGGTGGCTCGAGAATGTCAATATCATCACGATTAAGACCCGAA
>CAOJCR011389286.1:0-10475 GCA_948330485.1 Euphorbia neoarborescens | reverse complement strand
ATTTAGCTTTCTAAAACAAGAAATTAAAGCTTACCCAAGGATGCAGTAGTGCAAGAACTCAAGGTAGTACCCCAAGAACTCAAGGTCCAAATTAAAGCTCTGCAACTGATGAAAACAAATTTAGAAACATCTAAAATATTCTAAGCATTTGTACTAATTTCAGAAACAAGTATCGGGAAAGGAAGGACTACTTGCTGAAATCTATGGAGTAAACCAAAATTAGGAGAGATTTGAAATTAGTTCCATTCTCAAGTAACTTCGGCACCAACCTTTGTGTGTGTGTGTGTGTGTGTGTGTGTGTGTGGAGGGGGAGAGTACTTTAAGCAGGAATTCTAAGAAAACTAAAAAGTTTTGGAGGGAAGAAATTCAACAAATCAGAAGTATGTCAATAGGCTAGTGGTCAAGAACTAGCATAATAGCTATCAGCTCAAAGGTTCAAATTTGAATAGTGGTCAAGAGAAACCTCACTCAATAAAGCTATTTGTATGGATTCAAATTTTTCCTTTCAGAGCAGCAGCAAGCAAATCTACATTGAAATTTAATGCATAATTTAAAAAATGGTTCATATATGGTAAGACACGATTCATGTTGGTTTAAATGGTTCATTTCTACCTCAGTCATCAACTGTTCAACCATTTCTGTGTGGTTTCCTGAATGAATAGCATAATGTTAAACCATCCAATTAGAATTGCACATGCTAATTCCTATAAAGAAAAATCTCATGATAAAACTTTTAGCCACTCAAAACTAGAGGCCTATGCTCCTAAGCATTCCAATCAACTACCAGCAGCTTCTTGGTAAAATCTATATATTTTTATTAGTTGAAACAGGAACCCTTAACATAGCAGACACTATTCCCATACAATTGGCAAATTTAGATAAAATCAAAATCACATACAACACTGATGAAAGAGAATGAATATCAACAATATACAACAGATAATCCCTTCTAAATAGAACAAAGTAAAAGATAATGTACCATCATTTTAATGCTTGAAAACGCAACGTTCATTTTGGAAATTACAGTTCTTAGTGTCGAGATGGACTTCGATCGACATCATTTGAATATTGACTTCTTTTTTAGAAAGCTACCTCCGTGGAGCAACCGTCGCTGTATAAGTGGCCGCCAAAAATAATAAGAGAAAAAGAAAGAGAAAGAGAGGAAAAGAAATGATGGTACCAGGGTGCATAAAACTCGACGAGAGCGGCACAATCTTTGCTGGCCTTCTTCTCAAAGTTTTCATTGGTGAGAATGATGACTTCTTCGACCGAATCCAATGAAGCAAGCAATAGCAGTGGTAGTGAAGCAAAGGGTTGCAGACCACAGAAAAGAAGAGAGAAGAGAGGGGTTGGTTCACGCAGGAGAAGGAGAGCGGCTGAGAGAGTGTGTTAGATCTAGGGTTTGAGGGAAAAATGAAGTATTTATACTCCGGGTGTAAGTTTATTATTATTATTATTTTTGGGTTACACCAGAGTGCTAATTTATAAGTTCATTATTAATTACAGTATATATAAAAAATTGATTCATTTAATCAAGAAAGGAGCCTCGACGTAGTGGCAAAGACGCAAACAAGAGACCCACCCTCTATTTTTTTATGACGAAAATTCATATTCCATCACAAAATCCGTCAAAACTACTGACGGATAATGTACTGACGAATGTTCCGTTAGTAATTACTAACGGATTACATTTCATCAGTAATATTCCGTCAGAAGATGAGACTTGCTGACAGAATTTTTTTGGTTTCAGGAGCAACGTCAGAAATTACTGATGGAAATTATTCTGACAGAAATTTAATCAGAATTTACTGACTGAAAATTTTTGTCAGAAAAATTCCATCAGTAGTCAAAAATTTTCTAGTAGTGGGGCAACTCCTTTGGGCATTAAGAACCGAGTACTTATCATCCAAAGGGACTGTATAATCCGAAGGGAAAGGGTTGACTCGAGGGTGTAATTGATCCTAATGCCAAGTGAAGAACACACTTGATCCTCATTTCGAGTGAAGAGAATCCATCTTTATGTCGAGTGAAAGACACCCACCCCGAATTACGTTGAACAAGATAAGAGCATCTGGCTATGAAAGAGATTGTCTCTTAACTCCCAAAATTTTCCAACTTTAATTTGTACACATATCCTTTTTATTTGTTTATTTTGTAATAAGTTTGGGAAAACTTATTCACCAACTTTGGACTTTATAATATATATGCATCTCTTTCTTCATTTTGTACTCAACTTTTTTTATCAATCAAATTTCAAAGTATCCTTTGAAGTTTTCTAAGGTTTTTACATAATGTTCTTATACATAACATCCCTTAAAATTTTTGATTAAATTTGAATTTATTTGTTGGTTTAGGATTAAAACCTTCACACTTTCTTTCTCTCGACACACATATTACATAATGTTACATTGGTATTTTGTAGTTGAAATAGACATGTTAGATCATTATTTTAGCACTAAATTTTGTTGAATTATGGCGAGGGTAATTTTATTTACAAACAAACAAAAGTTTAATGACTTTTTTTTAATACAAATCAAAATATAGTTATCATAAATACATAAACTATAAACTTTATTGACATTTGATGATATAAACTCATCATTAATGACAATAATTATCTTTATTTACTCCTTTCACTTTTCATTTGAAATCTTTAATACAAAATAAATGTTGGAAATAAATAAGAGTGACGAAATATTTTATATCAATTTTAAACTAAATTATAATATAAAAATTTTATGATTCAGATAACACAAGATACTTTAATGTATTATACGCAAGTAGATCTTTCCAATGATATATAATTCGCCAAAAACCGATTAAGGATGAATGCGAAATTGAATCTCAAAGTAAGCTTATAAAAATGGAAGAATGTAGGAAAATTAAGGAAAAAAATTCAATGTGGATGATAAGTTGTTTTATAAGGAAAAACCAATTATAAGGCTAACAAAATTATAAATTAGAAAACTCTCTCTTACATGTGCAGGGGGTGCAAATCCTACCAGATTAACAAATTTTTAGGCAAAAAACTGTATTTCTATTTTCTGTAAATTTTTTCTTAAAGAGACTGTTCATACAGACCTCAACATCAATTGATAGATAATATAGATCGTGAATCTATAGGGAAAAGCCAAATCTCATATTGATTTATTGAAAGACAAAAGCGGAAGCGTACCTGAATCCATGTGGAACCGAATTGAGCGGAATTGGAGAAAGCCTTTTAGTTGATTAGCCTTCTAGGGTAAAACACAATTCAGAGCATCTGCGGTTGATGGGGTGGTTGCAGATTAAGAATGTGTTTATCCTAGGGACTATAACCCTACATTTATAGATGTAATCTAAGTGTAGTAATTACTAATCTGTCCATCATAGAATTGGTAAATTAAAATCGGATATCTATACATAATTAAATCCATACCCATTATATGCCATATGTCCATAATTAAAATTAGATCACTTATTGAACCAAATTATGATAGCCCATAATTTACAATGTATTATACATGTAAAGCCCACAAATTGGATTTTAATCCAATAATCTCCCACTTGGGTGAAACATGTATATCCTGTTATAATTGTAAATTATAAAACTTTTATGATGTCAAAATATGCTATCATTTACTATAGGCATATATCAACAATTTCGTCCCTTAATTATGTCGACATAGAATCAAAGCAGATCCGATCACCTCGAGTGTAACCTTACCAATAATGATCATGATAAGGTCGGTTTTGACCATATATTTTGAATCTTATAGGACCCTGATTGCAGATGATTTGATTGGATTTCTAGCATTCTATCGTTGTTTTGCATGCATTTCTCTGTTTTTGTTAGAGTTTCTATTTGTGAATGCTTTTGTGTTTTCTTGTTAATTTTATATGTTTTTAGTTCTGATGTCATTAGGATTAAGGATATGTGTGTTTTCAGATGCATTTTTTGAGCCTTTGGATTCAGGAGTTAAAGACCGATGATGATAAGGTATGCTTGGGAAAAGATCTTTGGAGATGATTTTTGCTGAACATGGAGGCTGAATCTAGAGAAGAGTATTAAAGGAAAGTTGTAGTTTGTGATTCAAGCTTTCCAACGGATCTAAGATCGCGCAAATTGGAGGTCAAACGAAGAAGTTATGAAGAATCGAAGATGCATAGGAGCTGAACTCGAAGCTCAACTCGGCGTGCTGAGTGGGAAGCTGATAACACAGCGTGTTTCAAGACTTAACTCGGCGTGTTCTAATAGCAAGCAGTTAGGCTCAAAGATCTTTGGCAGAACACGGCGTGTTGCCCCAGAACACGCCGTATTGGGGAGAAATTTTCAGAATAAATTGGGTAGAATGCGACACGCCGGTGAGTTGGAGTAACTCAGCGTGTTTTATTAGTCAACACGGCATGTTGGACTTATTTTTAGGGTTTCGGATTTTTTTTGTTTATTTCTATTTTAAGAACCTATAAATAGATGTTTTATACTTTTATTTTGTATCTTTTCATCATTCAATCAAGCTAAGAACCCTAGCTAGGTCTTACTTCATCTTTGTATTCTAATTTTGGATTGATTATCGAAAGAGTCTGCTTGGAACTTTCAACTTTTGTGGTTTGTTTCTTGCTATTTGTGAGTTAACTTTCCTATAGAGATTCACCTTTGCAAGTTGTATCGCCAAAGCCGGAGTCCACCGATTCAATAACGAGTTTGAATAAGCTTTTTCTTTCCTCAATCTTTGACTTTAATACTTGTTGTAATCCCTTTAGATATTATGAGTGATTGTATGCATGACTATTCTTTCCATACTTGTTGATTAAGCTTGCGATTGAATTTAGGGTTTTTTTATTATTAATCAGTCGATTTTCATGCATATGTGATTGATAGCTTCGTAATCTTGATAATTTATTTGATTCATATATGTTATGCGATCTAGGTTGACAACTGGAAAATCGGGAGGACTGACAATCCTGCGGAACTTAGGCGTAATTATTTTCCGAATCATAGAACTAAGCGGGCCATTCAGATAGCCTTACCCTAAGAGCTTCAGATAGTAGGAATAACTATCGAAAACTTTACATGATATTAATTTGATTACTTTCTTGGCTTTAATATTTGATTGTTTGCAAAATTAATAAGGACCATTACTATTATCATTCATAAGTCGGTAGAACATCGATTAGCTTTCCGTGAATTCAGAATCAAAGGGTTGAATTGATGATTGATCTTAATTAGAAGTAGGAGTAGCATAATTTAGTTTATATTCAAGTTTATTGAATTGCCTATAACACGCTAAAGACTTAGTATTAGATTGCGTAAAGGTATTTTTTTCCTGTGGGATCGATACCTGGACCTTAAATCCAGTTTTATTACTTGACAATGACAGGGTACACTGCCCTATAGTTGAGTGTTCAACATTAATAATTAATCTATATATTCATATCACTGCTGACGCTGCACCAAGTTTTTGGCATCGTTGGCGGAAAATTTTATTCTCTACACCATTCGAACCTAGGGTGATACGACTGATTTAGGCACTGTATTTGTGAATAAATTTTTACGTTTTGTTTTGTGAATATTAATTTTGTGTTAATTTTTTTTGTTATTTTTCAATTTTTAGTTTTTGTTGTGTTGCGATAATCCCTGTGTACTTTTATTAGATTGAAGTGCTTTTTGCTAGTTCAAGTTTACAGGATGGATGAAGCACAACATGCCGAACTGGTGCAGTTTCGCAGAGAGCAGGTCAATGGGTTCAATAGGAAGGTCAAGCCGGTAGGTACCGAACAATGGAGGAGTACATGGCTCCTCACAGGCCATTGGAGTACAGTGGCGTGGTCCTACCACCCACCCAGGCAAACATTTTTGAAATCAAGGCCAGCATGGTTCATTTGATTCAGGCAAATGGACAGTTCAGTGGAGGAATCAGTGAGAACCCGAACGAGTATTTAGATAGATTCTTGATGGTTACGGATATAGCTAGGTATGCGGGAGTACCATAGGATGTGATTCGGCTTAAACTCTTTCCATTCTCCCTGAATGGAAGTGCTATGGAGTGGTACAGATCCTTGGAACCTGGTTTGGTGACCTCGTGGGATCAGCTGGTGGAGCAATTCTTGGCACATTACTTTCCACCAATAAAAACTGTGCAATTGAAGAATGAGATCCTAGGGTTCAGACAGTTCAGGAAAGAGAATTTGAACGAAGCTTGGCAATGCTTCAAATGGCTTTTGAGAAGCTGCTCGCACCATGATTTAAATAAATATTCACAAATAAGTACTTTCTTTTATCATGGATTGACACCATCTAACTATGCTATGGTTAACTCTTCTGCAGGTGGTAATATCTTTAAGAAGTCGCTGGAGGAAGTGCAAGAGCTAGCTAAGGAGTTGGCTACCAGGGTTACAATATGGCAAGCTGATTTGCCAATACGGGGAGAATTTAAGATAGCAGATCCTATGCAGCGCGTCGCAATGGAGGATCTGAATTAGAAGATGGATGCATTGATAGAAAAAATAAACACGGATACCTTACAACCTCATCCTGTTATGTGCATCATATATAGTGGGGATCATCCAAGCCACGAATGCCAATGGGTGAATTCTGCGACCCAACCATCTGAAAATGTAAGTTATGTGGGTAGCAATAACAGGTATAATAATCCTTATCCCCAAAATTAAAATAGTTATGATAATAATTACGGAAGAAGGTTTCAGCACCCGAATATGGCATATAATAACAACAATACTGTGCTGAAACCCCCTCCTGGCTTTGATTTTGAGAATAGAGATCGGCGGTTAGGAAAGGCCCCGAACAATTTTAACCCTTAGTTTCAACAACAAGCACCTCCCCTAAAGCAAGATGAGGCATTTTTGTCCTTACTAAAGGAGATATCATCACGACTTGCCAATACAGAAGGTTATTGTAAGGACATGTGAACTCAGATGACTCAAATCAATAGAAAAAGACATAAGCATCCTCCTGGTAACATACCCAGCAATTCTGAACCAAACCGAAAGGGGCAACCGCGAGAGACAGCCCACTCAATCTCTGTTGTAAGAGTCGAAAAGGTGAAGGCAACAGAGTCTGAGACTACCAGTCAACCTTCATCTCAGCAGGTAAGTAGCGATTCAGGAGGGGTAAGTAACCCCGACTTAGAATCTAAAGCTCTTTTTGTGGTTGATGAAATGAGAAACCTTCTATTCCAGTTAGGATTTATATTCCTAAATTACCCTTTCTTCCAAGGGTTAGCAAAACTCGACTGGATCAAAAGGATTCTAAACACCTTGAAATTTTTAAGAAATTAAAAATTAATCTACCTTCGATAAAGGCTCTCCGTGAGAAGCCATACTAGACTAACTATTTCAAGGAGTTATTTACAGGCAAAAAGAAGTAAGAAAGAGAGAAAGTGGTGGCGCTATCGGCTGAATGTTCAGCACGTATAAGAAATCAGCTCCCTCCTAAGATAAAGGAAAAAGGAAGTTCACCATTCCGTGTCAAATTGGAAACATGAAGATTGATAATGCACTGTGCAATTTGGGCGCGAGCATAAATCTTATGTCATCACCAATGGTTATGAAGCTTGGACTAGCCACACCAAAACCCACCACTTTGGCACTGCAGCTAGCGGATGGATCAATCAGCAAACCACAAGGAATTTTGGAAGATGTGCTCATAAAGGTAAATAAATTCATTTTTCTCGCTGACTTTGTTGTTGTAGATATGAACGAGGTTGTTGTAATGACGCTATTACTTGGAAGACCATTTCTTGTGACGGGAAGAGCGTTTATCGATGATCAAGGAGGTAAGGTAATCTTCTATTCGCAAGACGAGGAGGTAATGTTCCCCATAGAAGATGGGAAAGGTCCCATAAAGTCAATGCCCCAAACATAAAAAATTTCCACTTCAAGAATACCATCTTGAGGCATCTCATTCTATTGAGATATATTCCCTGTTCTTTAATAGTTGTCACACTTGACCACAAAATTCCATGCGTCTTTAAAAAGAGTTGGCCACCAAAACCTGCACTGTAAAACTTTAGTGCCTATCCTTTGGGTACTGTGATGCCCCTCCACACTTAATGCATGGTAATGGGATAAGACATCCCGAACTTCATCTTCCGGGAGGCATCTTCTTATTAATCCATCTCCGCATCTCTTAAACAGAAGAGGTTCTTCCCAATAATAAAAATAGACGTCATGTAGGAACCTCTTCTTCTGCCTATGATCCATGTCTAGCGGAAGCACTCTACATGCTAAATAATTGACAAAGTCCGCGTACCAGGGCAGATCTCCTTTTGCACTGGACCGAATGGTTGCAACATATGCGTTCATTATCTACCCACCTATAAAATCCTCCATGATAGGGATCTCATCATCATGTTCTCTTAGTATATACAGGTCTAACCGAGATAAATGATCAGCAGCAGAGTTATCACTTCCCTTCTGGTCCCGAATCTCCCAATCAAAATCTTATAGTAAAATCATCCACCGGATCAGGTGTGGTTTGGCATCCTTCTTTTTAAATAAGTACTTCAGAGTTGCATGATCAGAGTAAACAATCACTTTCTGGCCCACCAAGTAGGAGCAAAATTTATCAAAGGAATAAACTACCTTTAATAGTTCCTTTTCGATGGTGGTATAGTTGACTTGAGCACTGTCCAGAAGCTTGTTGGTGTAATAGATCACATTAGGTTTGCCATCCACTCTCTACCCTATAACCGCTTTAACAGAATGATTGGATGCATCACACATGATCTCAAAGGGAAGTTCCCATTGGGGCAGCTGTAAGATTGGCGTGGAGATAAGTGCTGCTTTCAACAAGTCAAACGCCTGGTGGCAGGCTTCATCAAAGAGTAAGGGTACATCCTTTGCAAGCAGATTACACAGGGGTTTTGCAATTTTGGAGAAATCCTTGATGAACCTCCGGTAAAATCCCGTATGTCCGAGGAAACTCTGGATATCCTTAACACTGGTTAGGGGTGGCCAATTTCAATAATCTCAATCTTGGCTCGGTCCACTTAAATACCTTTGCTCAAGACCAGATGGCCTAAGACTATCCCTTCTTGGACTGCAAAATGGCACTTCTCCTAATTCAGCACCAGTCCATGCCCCTTACACCTGTTCAGTACCTTTGACAGATTGGCAAGACAAGCATTAAAGGTATCACCATATACACTGAAATCGTCCATAAACACTTCTACACATTCATCTATCAGATCAGAAAAATACTAAACATGCAATGCTAGAATGTAGCAGGTGCATTACATAGGCCAAATGGCATCCTTCTAAAAGCAAAGGTGACGTAAGGACAGGTGAAAGTTGTCTGAGCCTAGTCATCCGGGTGAATAGGGACTTGATAAAATCCACTTGGGCCATCCAAATAGCAGAAGAAATTAAACTTAGCAAGTCTTTCTAGTACTGGGTCAATGAATGGTAAGGGAAAATGATCTTTCCTAGTGGCCTTATTCAAGCGCCTGTAATCCATACACATTCTTTACCCAGTGACTGTTCTGGTTGGCACCAGGTCATTTGATTCGTTAGGAACAATAGTGATGCCTCCTTTCTTGTGTACTACCTGGACAGGACTAACCCACTCACTATCACTAATGTTGTAGATGATGCCATTATCAAGAAGCTTAATGACTTCTTTCCTCACAACTTCTTTTAAAGTTGGGTTGAGCCTTCTCTGAGCATCTATAAAAGGTTTACTATCCTCCTCTAAATGTATTCGGTGCATGCATAATAAGGGACTAAGACCCTTTAAGTCTCTGATAGAGTATCCTAAAATATTGTTATGCTCAATTAAAACATTAGAGAGAGCCTCAACTTTAGGTATGGTCAAAGAAGTGTTACAGATGAAGGTTTTGGCAACATTTTTATCAAGGAATGCATATTTCAAGCTGGTGGGCAGTGGCTTTAATTCAACCAGAGACTCACTCAGTTCGGCTGAAGAAATTGGATCCTTGTCTCGGTTTAGAGGTTCATATCTCCTAAAAATTTTATCTTTTGATGCATAAGGAGAAATGTCCAGCATCTTAGCAGGTTCCATAGAAGAAAAGTCCTCATGCTTAAGACCATTACATTAGGGTGGGTAAACATGAAAAGGGTCTCTATTCAGACAAATATCCAATATATCATGCACACAAGAGTCTATGACATCCAGAATGTCAATCCTAGAAATATTCTTGAATGGTATGGTCTTTTGCATGGTCTTATGCACGTCAAATTCTATGGTTTCATTATCTACTTGGAGAGAGATGTTACCTTTCTGCATATCAATAATAGCTCCAGCAGTGGCCAAAAATGGGCGTCTGAATAGGATAGGTACATCTTGATCTACCTCCATGTCCACTATAACAAACTCCGCAGGAAACATAAATTTCCCCACCCGGGTTGGCACATCTTCAACCACCCCCGATTGGGTACTTAAGACTTTTATCATCTATGGATAAAACAATCTTTGTAGGCTTAAGCTCACCTATGCCAGAGGTTTTGAAAATTGA
>CAOJCR011388512.1:0-11346 GCA_948330485.1 Euphorbia neoarborescens | reverse complement strand
TCACACGACATTGTGTGCATGATTTCTATCGTGTGAGTTGTTTGTTTTCTGTTTTCTTGTTTTTCGAAGCTCACA
The DNA here is from genome assembly GCA_948330485.1 of Euphorbia neoarborescens. Lineage (NCBI taxonomy): Eukaryota > Viridiplantae > Streptophyta > Magnoliopsida > Malpighiales > Euphorbiaceae > Euphorbia > Euphorbia neoarborescens. The sequence goes on along the minus strand of CAOJCR011388512.1, from coordinate 11,271 downwards.
TGATGAAGTCAATTATACGACATCGTGTAATCGATTGACGTCGTGTAACCTTTCTTTCTTCTTTTTTCTTCTTTCTGAGGATTCAACACGATGACTTGTCGATCACACAACATCGTGTAATATCTGCCAGCCATCGTGTGAACCTACTATCCTCTATATTAAATCCCGTTTTTGGGTCACTTTTCGTTTTTTCCTCATTAAAACCTTTTTGTTTATCACCAATCTTTGTTTTCCGAAAAGTGTCTTTACGAAAACTCCTTTGAGCACGTTTATTTTGGCCTGCATTGCATTATTACGCTGTCGTAAGTTGTTTGTAACCGATGAATGCCATTAGTTTAATGCGCTTTCTGTTATGCATGTGGAACCTTAGCTTTTATTCTTGTTTGTATGTATGATAGAACAATAAAACGACGGGATTACGAATCCCCGAAGCACACCCGACTCCATCTTCTATGCTTAAATAAACTAAAACCGAGCCAAGCGTTTTATAATGAATTACATCACATTACCAAAGCACTAAGATGAGCCAAACTTAATTTATGTGGATGTTCCCCCTCTGTAACATACTCCCGAGATATCTTCTTCCCTCGTCTTATGCCATGTGGTATATGCAACGTGTTTAAATTCCGTGTTTGCGCCTTTTTGCATGTTAGAAATTCCCCTTCCCGAACAATTGTATCCCATAGGATTGCTGTGATTCGATATGGTTGTTAATAATTTCTAATATTATTGCCATGTATGGTTTATTTTACCGCTTTTTGTATGACGATTACGATAAATAACAACTAAAATCAATCTTAAGCGCAAATAATTTCGTTTCGATTTCTAAAAAGATTATCAGCTTCTAAAAAGCGTTTTTGAAAAAGGATAAGTAGATGTCTTGTCCGAACCCGATCTCTGGATCACGATTTTGGATTCGATACTCGAGTCCGAGTTGTACCGTGAAACTTTTCCCGGTATGAGCTTAGAACCGGGTGGCGACTCCAAAAGCTTTTTCTAGAAATTCGAGTTTGAATTTCTTTTCATAAAAACAACTTTTTCTTTATTTTATTTAAAAAAGTGTCGATTTCCACTTCGGTATCGACCATTTTATCAAGAAACCCTAAGCACACGTTCACACGCACATCTCGTTTGGGATTCTCTTTCGAAAATGCTCTAAGTCCCAAATTTAGGTCCACGTCTTTATGTGGGGAGTAAGTAAGAAGGGAAATTCCACTCGCTTAGGAATTGTGTCCCTTTTATCTCGTTTTTCCTGCCTATTTTTATACAATGATTATCCTATTACTCCTATCTTTTCGAATCCCGGAAAAGCCCCGGTCGCCTGGTCTGCTCACACTATCTCTTTGATTGATTGTCAGTTTTGGGAGCTGAGTCTTTAGTCTATGTTGCCTTTTTGTATGTAAAAAGGGGTTGAGCTCACAATGCATTTAATGCTAAATTAAATGCTATATTACCTTTTTTGGACGGGATGCCTCACGCCGTCCTTGTGGGCGGTAGAATGACATGAGAGAGATGAAATGAGAGTTAAGGGGTTATCAAGAGTCCACCCCTTTTGTCGATTGAAATCCTTTTAGATTTTCAAGAAATATTGTCTTATCTCCACTCCTGTCGAGTTCTTTTGCTATTTTACCCTATGAAAACAGGACAACTGTTTGGGCCATTAATGACGGTTGCGGGGTTTTGAGGAATGGCAGTGCTCTCTTGAGCAAGCAATGATGGTGAGAGAGCGGACCCTCTTTCAGATTTCGACATATGTATTCCCGTTTCGAATTTTGAAGGTTAAGGCTTTCCTTTATCTATAAATAGGAGGTTAAAAGTCCTTATTATTTTTCCTTCTTTGTTCTTTCCAAACCCCATGTCTGACAGTGTTCTTCGCGATCGCTTTCGAAGCTCTAAATCGTTGCAAACCCTTGTGCAGTCACAGCAGTTTTTGCGAAAATGAATTCCTCGCGCTCATAAAAGATTAGCCCTGGGTTTCTTCCTTCGTCGGTAAAAGGTGGTGAGAACGAGGCAAATGAGTTCAGAGAAGAGGATATTCTTTTTGAAGCTCTACTGTTGTAGGGTGAAGACCCTATAGAGATCTTAGCTGGCCGTTGTCGCTTTCGTAGGGCTATCGCAGTTGATGGAAGCAATGACGCTAGTGTTGCTTGTCCTACTGAGGTCTCTAAGAACCTCGGGGCTGACATTGTTACAGTGGCAGGTTCGGAGGGTGAGGCCTCCATAAAGCATCCTCGTTCTGAGGAGGGGGTTGGTGGCCCTGATTGCTCTCCTCAGGGCCCCATAGGTAAACCTCTTGTTGTGAAGAAGACTCGCGTTGAAAAGGTATGAACTTATAAGTTAACACTTGTGAGTTGGGTATATGTTTACCGGTGTGGGTTTTTATCGTGGCTAAGGGTAAAGTTACATGTATTTTGCAGAGTCCAATCAGGGGGTCTGGTACATCAGCCTGCCCTTTAGTGGTAGATGAGGAGACCTAAGCCTCAGCAAGGGAGCCCCTTCTTCCGGCGGGACTAGAGACGCAGGATCCTAAGGTCCTCCGTAAGGGTCCTATATAGGTGGATCGTGCATCTTTGCTGGCTCCCGATATGCCGATCGTGGCGTTGGAGGAAGCAAAGATGCCTAAGTGTGCTTCAACGTCTGGGACCATATTAGGCGGGGCAAAAACCAGCAAAGCACTGGCTAAAGAGGCGGCTATACCGTCTCTTACCAAAAGAGTCTCCCTACCTGAACCTGCTTGTGGGACAGGTGTGACTCTTGCTCCACCATCTCGTCCTTCTCCTTCTTTAACTTGTTCTTCTCCTGCCTATGAAGCAAGGGGTGAGCTACCCTTCGATGAACTTCGGTGCATCTTAGAGTCTAGGAGCAGCCGTCTTCTGCCTCATCATTCTGACGAATATGTTGCCCATTGGGAATTTGAACATGCCATGAGGGTAAGCGTTATTGATTTATTGTTCCACTTACTTGGTTATCCTTCATATGATTGTTCTAAATTTTTTACCCGTGTTGGTAGGAGGTAATTACTTGTGTCATGTTTCTCTGCGGGCGGTAATAGATGGCTCCCGCTATGAAGCGAATAAGAAAGAGCTGGAAGAGGTAAAGAAGGATCTTTCTGCCACTCAGGCGGAGCTGGCGGTGGCTCAGGGTTGCGAAGCGATAGTGGCTACCGAGAGGGAGAATGCTTGGGTAGTGGAGGCAGCCCGGGACGCCCCGTTAAAGACGAGGGATGAGACTTTACATCGTCTTGAGGCAGCCTGATGGGAAATGGATGGGCGTGTGAACCAAGCGATGAAAGAACGTCATGAGCAGGAGATCCACGTGTTGGAGGAGCGGTCTCAACAGGCGATCGAAATGGATAAGCTTTGGAGCCTGTTGGAAGAAAAGGAGATGGAGTTGTCCAACTGTCATTGGGGAGAAGAAGGAAGCCGAGAAAGCTCTGGAGGCGACTATCCAGAATTATCTTAGGTCAGAGAAGGAATGAGAAGCCTCTTGATAAGAGCAGGATGCTTGGTTCGCCCGCCTCCTGCGCTACTACGGTCAGGAATGCATTAACTTTGCCCGCTCGTGCCCTGGTGAGGAGGTTGTTTCATTTGAGGTCCCCCTCCCTTCAGAATTACACGTGGATCGGGGGGAACTAATGCTTAAACTTCATGTTAAGTACATCCTTCGGTCAAAAGGGAAAGAATACCCCTGTTCTGAAGAGGAGGGGGAAGCAGGAGGGGAGGGAAGCTCTTCTACCACCGCACCTTGAGGGGTGTAGGGATTGGCATTTTTATACTGCAAAGGTTCCCGTAATCAAGGCATCATGCCGCAAAGGTTCCCGTAACCTAAGCTCGTCAATAGAATTTATTGGTCTCTGTTCGTGAGCTTTAGGTGACTGACCTTATTGTTAGGGAGTTCTGTCCAGGCTCATTGTGCAGAGATCATTCAAAATCTGTTTTTTACGGGACTCTTTTATCATCTTCTTTTTCCTTTTCTTTCTTCTTTCCTTCTTTGTTTGTTTGATATTCCCTTCTCGTTGTCCTCCTGATGTTGTCCCCCCCATCCTTTTGTATGAAAGCTTGAGCTTGGATGAATGTCTTTTGTATTACTCAACATGTAGTGATGATGTTTAAGTAATGAAAAAGAAAGGTTGTTGTATGTTGCTTGATTGTAGGAAGGACATGTTTTTCCAGAATGTGAGGGATTGAGATGGCCTATTAAGCACGTGTCGAGACATTACGGAGTGAAGGTATTGAAATCATTATGTGCCTGCAAAAACTTACGTTAGAAAGCAAAAATGTGATGAGTTACCTGTAAGAGGAGATGGCAAAATGTATGAGTGGGTTGAGGATTAGACTCTTGCTGGCTTAAATAACCTCTTAAACCCTTAATAAACTGATGAGAGTGGGCCAATTGCCCTTTGATGTTGATGTGGCCTGGGAGAGGGGACGGATCATCCGCCTCGTGACTTAGCAAATTAATAAGCGAGGGAGAGCAAGTCAATCACATCCTGATGTTGATATGGTCAGTGAGGGGTGACGGATCAGCCGCCTCATGACTTAATAAATTGATCAGTGATAGAGAGCAAGTCAATCACCTCCTGATGTTGATATGGCCAGTGAGGGGTGGCGGATCAGCCGCCTTATGACTTAATAAATTGATCAGCGAGGGAGAGCAGGTCAATCGCCTCCTGATGTTGATATGGTCAGTGAGGGATGATGGATCAGTCGCCTCATGACTTAATAAATTGATCAGCGAGAGAGAGCATATCAATCACCTCTTGATGTTGATATAGTCAGTGAGGGTTGACAGATCAGCCGTCTCATGACTTAATAAATTGATCAGCGAGGGAGAGCAGGTCAAACGCCTCCTGATGTTGATATGGCCAGTGAGGGGTGACAGATCAGTCTTCTCATGACTTAATAAATTGATCTACGAGGGAGAGCAGGTCAATCGCCTCCTGATGTTGATATGGTCAGTGAGGGGTGACGGATCAACCGCCTCATGACTTAATAAATTGATCAGCGAGGGATAGCAGATCAATCGCCTCTTGATGTAGATACGGTCAGTTAGGGATGACGGATCAACCGCCTCATGACTTGCCGCTTATGGGAATGGCGTGTGGTATAGGTGGTGTAGCATATAAATTGAAATTTGATGGTGATGTGCCAAAGAACAAATGGACAAAAAGAGATCAAAATTTTATTAAGGCCCCTTGGGGCGAGGGTACTTACAGTTGATGGGGAGATTAGATCCCGAGCGTGTCACCTAAGATGGGTCTTCCAGTGCGGAAAGAGAGGTGATGTATGTTTCTTGTGCGGCTCATTGATTACCGCAAATAATAGCAATGTCATCTACAGGGATCTGCATCGCTAGGTGGCGAATGGAGACTATGGCTGAGACTAAGAATGGTCTGCCTAAGATTACATTATACGCTAAATGAGCATCAATGATCATAAAGGGGGCTTCGCCCTCCAAATTACTTTACCGTCGCCAACCTCGATGGAGGGTATGGTTTGCCCCCAAATGGGAATAGGGTTTCCTCCAAGATCTACCAATGGTGTATGGACCGGTTGAATTCTTGTCTGTATGAGGGCGAGGTGTTGAGTAGCCTGTCTGGTGATGAGGTTGATCGAACTGCCTGTGTCTACCAGAACTTGTTGGACTGCAAACCCTTCTATACCGAGTTTGATGAACAAGGCATCTGAGTGCCCTGGCGCCACATGATGTATTTGTTGGAAAGGTAGGAGTGATGGTGTCGCAGAAGGATGATGCCACGCGCCAGGTTGTTTTGAACGTACTATCGCTACTTATTCAGGGGGTCCACCGGCTATCATCATGACCATGCCTCTGCTCCCATGCGCCGGTCTGGTCTCCTCTTTGGGGGGAGGTTGCCTCTCTGCTTGCTGCCGGTGGGGGCGACAATGGGGGAGGGGCATTACTCTTCCTGGATTCCGTTGGTCTTGCCCGCCCTTTCCGTATGATGCTTTCCATATTTTGGGCTAGGGTTCTGCATTCTTCGGTGCTGTGTCCTTCCCTTTTGTGGTACCTGAAAAATGGTTTAGGTTGACCTGTCTGCTTATGGCTAGCGGAAGATTGATGTCCTATGGAGGCCTCTATCACCTCTTTATTGTGTGTCCTAGAGAAAGCTGTGTACCGGTGATCCTGTCTACCCTTGAAGTGGTTTGATTTGTCCGAACGTTGGTGGCTGTGAGAGGTCACGCTCTGCTGTCTGCTCCACGAGGCTTCATGTCTGTCTTATCTTCACGCCGTGGTTCCTCCTCTACTTCTTTGGCCTCTACGAACCGTTTTGCCCAGGTGATCATCGCGATTCTGTCCTTTGGTTTTCTCATGATAAGTTCATAGCGCATTTTTCGGTTGGTGGTATTGTGAATACAGGCCTCATATGCCTTGGTAAAGTCCAGATTATTCAGGTTTATGCAGGCCCAGTTGAAGCGTTTGATGTATTTGCACAAGGGTTCGCTCGGCTGTTGTTTCACTTCATGAACGCTACGTGAAGGCTTACCAATGGGTATGGAACCAGAGAAGTAGGAGCAGAAGAGTTTCTCCAAATGACTCCAACCCATAATAGTCTCGGGGTCAATATTATCAAACCACAAGGAAGCAGCACCCCTTAATTTAGTGTTGAAAAGCCTGCACATCAGTCCTTCTGTGGCTCATGCGAGTCTCATCTTTTCAGCAAAGGATCGGATGTGGTCCTTGGGATTCTTCTTTCCATCGTAATCTTTAACCGTGAACTGTTTGAATTTGGCGTCAAAAGGTATGTCCAGTATGCGGCGGTAGAACTGGGATTCCGCGGAGTGGGAGATAGGATCCTGGTATGCTACATTGAACTTGTCTAACCCCTGTCTGAGTAGTGTCTCGAATATGGAATCTACCAGTAGGTCGGTGGACATAAAAGGGGTTGTCTCGGGCTGGGTGGCTGTCTGAGGAGGTGTAGTTGTAGTTGGATAAGGAGGAGGGGGCGAAGGAGTTTGAGGTGGTGGATACGGTGGAGGATGAGTTGGGAGAATGTTGGCGGGATATTGTGGTATGCTGGCAGATCCCCATTACGACGCATGTGGCCAGGCATGGTGAGGTGAGTTGGGATTATAAGGGAACATACTGGGGCCTGTGGCAGTATTGTATGTAGGATGAATGAACGGTGGTGGTGCAGCATGTGGTGCCACAGAGGGTTGAGGTATGGTGGTAGTCATCGATGGAGCTGCTGGGACCGTCAGGATTTCCAGTATTGCAGCATGCTCATGGGATATGCCATAATAGTCCAGAATGCTTTGTCGCGTCACTACCTATTCAGGATTGCCAGGTGGGGAGTGAGTGTCAATGCCCTGTGCAGCTTGGGTAGGGGCAGAAGGGTCTGGAGGATGTAAGCTTAAGGTTTGCATGATGAGGGTGACAACGGTGAAGATGTCAGGTTCGTGTTCGTCACAGGGTGGGTCGTTATCACTGCTGGTCTACGCTCACCGCACCAATTGATAACGAGAGTAGGAAATGCTCGTTGTCGGTCTGTTGTCTGATCGTCGTGAAGAGCTCCGATAATCTGCAAAATAAAGGATCTCGACCGGAGAGGGATGGTTCCGGTGGATCCCCTTCGATATTTAAGTTAGGGACCTGTATCAAGTCTCTTATTTTTAGGGAGTTTGAGATAGAAGAATTAATACCCAATGCCCTTCTGCTAGTGGGCTTTGTTGAATATATAACGGTAGCTTTATACGTGTCGCGTTATCATTGGGATGTCAGTTGTAGCCTTTTTGCTGATGTGAGGTAGGTGACACCAACTCTTTGATTGATTGTCAGTTTTGGGGGCTGAGTCTTCAGTCTATGTTGCCTTTTTATCTACAAAAAAGGGCTGAGCTCACAATGCATTTAATGCTGAATTAAATGTCTTATTACCTTTTTCGGACGGGATGCCTCACACCGTCCTTATGAGCGGTAGGATGACGTGAGAAAGATGAAATGAGAGTTAAGAGGGTTATCACACCTTAAAAATATCCATCTGTTCAGCGATATTTTTCTCCAGAAACACTATCTACTATTCATTCAAAAATGTTATCGATTTTATTTTAACACATTAAAAATATTCTAGTTTGTATGAATAAATTTTTGAAGTGAATTTAAAGTAAATATTATATTCTAAATAACAGTAATATGTGCAGAGAATTAATAGACGTGTATATAATATGTTTATTCAAATATATATATTGTTTTCTTGATAATAAGTTACATTTAAAGTAACGAAAATTAGATTGAGAGTTAAAATATATCTACAAAATACAATATTAGACTAATAAAAAAAATGGAATTTTTATATTTTACACAGACAGTTTAAATATAAATATTTAATAAGCTTCTGCGAGTTTTTCTAAGTTGTATAGTTCCAATAACTTTTCATAAGCTAAATAAACTTTCATAAATTATAATTAATTTAAATAAATTTCAATAGGTTCGACTACTATAAATTGTATAGAATACATCCTAAAAAGGTATTACTTTCTCCGTCTAATAAAGATAGTTAAAATTTACAATGTACAAGAATTAAGAAACATTAATTATAAGTTGTATTGTGACTAAAATACCCTAATACATCAAGTTGAATGTTATTAATACAAAAATGACTAAAGACTAGTCAATAATAATTAATGAGGGTATATTTGACAATTACCATTTAATTAATGGCTTAATATAGAAAATTGCCTATCGTTTTTTAACACCAAAAAAGAAAAATTTGTCTATCCTTTTTGGACAGAGGAAGTATGTTTTAATTTAAACAAATAATTAATGCATAAAAAGCGCCACATTTTCTTAAGGGTATTACTAAATTTGGGACGGTATTTAACAATTCAGTTTCTTAATGGTATTTGGCCGATAATATACTAGTCAAAAGAACTATTAGTCCATTTAAAACCATGTTATCTCTATTTATTAGAAAAATAAACTCAGTCAACAGAAATTCTAAGAATGACCAAATTGACATTTTTCCTAACCGTTATGTGTATAATAATAATAATAATAATAATAATGATGATGATAATTTATTGTTTATATGTCACATATCCAACTATACGAACTTCATAAATTGGATCGGAATCTTTTACTATTCCAAATAAGTGAATTTACACTTGCATTTTTCCAAATTTCCAACTTTTCTAGCAAGTAACAGAAAAGAAATAAAGATTTGTGACAATGAATACCTTTTTTAATGAATACCTTTTTTAAGGATTCTTTAAATATCTGGTTCTAATAGAGTTATATGAATTGATATAATAGAATTTCCAATGAAAATTAAATTTAAATTTTTTTTATTTTATTTTTGATAGGTTTGGAATAGGAGTGAAATGACGCAATACCCCCTTATATTGATGATTAACACACAAAATTGAATTCATATGTTGTGTGTTGGTTTTATTATTCAAATTCACAATTTTTTAGATTGAGGAACAAATATATTGATTATTTGGACCACTTTAATTATTTGTAAATTTGAACTTTTTAATGGATTTATTTTGAATTTTTTTTTTTAATTCTACCAACATCCCGATATGAGTTAAGAGATAACAGTATTTCCCTTACATATATCTCTTAATTTGCAAACATCTTAGCAATCAAATTGACAATAATGCATTTAAGTGCTTCTCACCAAACAAAAGATAAAAAGCATAACCAACTGTAGTAAAATTACTCGACATCTTATTTTTTTTATATGACATATCTTATCTTAAAGGTTGTGATGGAAATTATGAGCGAGTAATAATAATATGAAATTCAATCCTTTTTATTTTATTAAATTAACTATTTAGTTGTAAAACACTAAATACATTGAAATATAATTTTTTTACTAAAATAATAATAGCTAAATAGTAGAATTTATAATTTTCCAAATAAATCTTTTTTTTAATCGAAATATGTTTTTTTCACATTTACAAAGGCAAATAAAATTCTTTTACAAATTGTGTTTTTACCATTCCAACTAATAATCGAAAAAATATTATTTTTTAATTATTAATACGAATGATGAATTTTTTTAATATCTAATTGGTAATAAATATATTAAGTTTAAATTATTGTTTAATTAATTATTTTTAATTAAGTTTAATATCATGAAATAGTACATTTACTACACCTTGGAACAAAATCTTAGTTTTATATTTTTTGTTGAAATTTTATATTTTAAATTATATATTTTTTAAGGGCAAGGCTAAATCGACACATGAAATGTTAACACAGTCGACACATTTCATGTTTCAGCCTTTGGATCATTAGATATCCAAGGGCTGAAATACAAGATGTATTTCAGCCATTCGATTATTGGATGATCCTGTAGATCTAAGGGCTGAAACATAGAATTTGTCAACTGTGTCAACATTCTATGTGTCAATTTAGTCTTGTCCTATATATATATAATTGTTCAACGAGAATTTAGCGGGTACGGGTAATAGCGGGGCGAGTTTATATAAAACCATACCCGCCCCGTACCCGCCTACCGAGTATAAAAAAACCATCCCCGCCATGCGGGTATTTTAATCGGGGATTTCCCGTCCCCGACGAGTCGGATACCCGACGGTTACGGGAAAATCTCCACCCCGTTGACAACCCTATTAATAGAGTTTTTGATGAAAATAGAGTTTTAAGAAATAATACAACATTCGGCCATTGCTTATCTCTCTCATTCGAGATAAGTGCTATGGTGCAGGTGATTTATCGACCGAATGCACCATATACGTGACATGTCATCATCTGATAAACGTTGACATATCATAATTCTGTGCACCCGATTCATGTGAACTAAATATATAAGAGTAAGTTTCCTCATTCGGCCATACTCCTCCATCCAAAGCTATGAGCGGTGGCTAGACCGCTCATTTTAGATAGTAAATTTAAAATCAATTTATTTAGACATTTGTGGACATATTTTCCTCCCAATTTAAGTACTTGATTCATTTTTCATATCACTATTTTTTTTAAAAAATTATATTGACACAAAAATAAATTATGTAATTGATATATTTTGAATCTCTATCCTAATTCTTGGATAATTTTAGCTTTTTATTTTTCATTTTTTTATAAAATTATTCAAGAATTAAAATTCAAAATGTATTAATTATATAAACTTTTCTTGTGTCAATATAGTCTTATTTTTTTTTGTAAGGTTGTGTTTAGAGATATAATGCGACAGGGAAGATATAGACTGACTAGAGATTGATAATCCCCTTCTCATTTTAAATAGAGATTCTCGTCCTTACCTAGTTAAGTAAATAAAATTTATTTTTAATT
>CAOJCR011383060.1:0-13331 GCA_948330485.1 Euphorbia neoarborescens | reverse complement strand
ATTGCTGGAAAATTTTACTCTCTATGCCATTTGAACCTTGGGCAATACGGCTGACTTAGGCACTGTATTTGTGAATATTTTTTTGTTTTGTTTTATTAATATTTGATTTAATTTTTCAATTCTTGTTTTTTCGATTTTTATTGTTCTTTTATTTCCTATTTTTTTATTTTTGTGTTTTGAAAGTCCCGGTGTGTGTTATTTGATTTAAGTGCTTTTTACTGATGAATGTTTATGCGTTCAAATAAACCTAAATTTTTTCCATTTGATCCTGAGATTGAGCATTCTTTTCACAGGTTGAGAAAGGAAAAATTTGCAAACATGAATGAAGAACAACGTGCACCAATGGAAGAGCAGAATTGGAGTAGCTTTGTAGAGAGAGGGCTCAATGGGTTTAAAGGGAAGGCCAAGCCGGAGGTTACAGAACTATAGAAGAGTAAATGGCACCTCAGAGGCTGTTGGAGCATAGTGGTGTGGTTTTACCACCTATCCAGGCAAACACCTTTGAGATCAAGGCCAGTATCGTCCATTTGATTAATGCGAATGGACAGTTCAGCGGAGGGATCAGTGAGAACTCAAACGAGCACTTGGACAGATTCCTTATGGTTGCTGATACGACAAGATATGCAGGAGTACCGTAGGATCTGATTCGATTGAAGCTCTTTCCATTCTCTCTGAATGGAAGCATAATGGAGTGGTACAGATCCTTGGAACCTGGTTCAGTGACTTCATGGGATCAGTTGGTAGAGCAATTCTTGGCATAGTATTTTCCACCAATAAATACTGTGCAACTGAAGAATGAGATCCTAGGGTTCAAATAGTTCGGGACTGAGAGTTTGAACGAAGCCTGGAAACGCTTCAAATGGCTTTTGAGAAGCTGCCCGCATCACGATCTTAATAAATATTCTCAAATAAGGACATTTTATCATGGTCTAACCCCATCTAATCATGCTATGGTTGATTCTTCTGCATGTGGAAATATCTTTAAGAAATCGTCGGAGGAAGCACAAGAGCTGATTAGGGAACTGGCTAGCAGGAGTACGATGTGGCAAGCTAATTTTCCCACAGGGGAGAGTTCAAGGTAGCAAATCCTGTACAAAGAGCGACTATGGAGAATCTAAGCAAAAAGATAGATGCATTGATGGCGAAGGTAAATGTAAGTCCTTCTCAACCTCAACCAATATTATGTGTTACTTACGGTGGGGATCACCCGGTCTAGGAATGTCAGTGGGTCAATTCTGAGATCCAGCAGCCGTTAGAAAATGTAAGTTATGTGGGGGGAAACAACAGGTATAATAACCCTTATCCCCAAACTTACAATTATAACAATAATAATCAAAATTTTGGGAGGTTCCAGCACCCAAATATGTCATATGGTAATAACAATAGTGTTCTGAAACCCCCTCCTGGGTTCAATTATGAGCATCATGATCAGGGTCTAGGTAAAGCCCCGAATAATTTTAACCCACAGTTTCAGCAACAAGCTCCACTGCCAAAGCAGGATAATGCAGTGCTTTCTCTCCTAAAGGATATTTCATTACGTCTTGCTAATACGGAGGCTTACTGTAAATATCTGGGGACACAGATGGCTCATCTGAATAGGGAACGTCAGGAGTGCCCTCCATGTAATTTGCCCAGTAATGCAGAACCTAATCCGAAGGGGCACCAGAGGGAATCTGCTAAGGCAGTAACCTGAGAAGTGGAAAGCAGTTGGAAAGCTCTTCTTTTAATGCTGGAGCCCGGACACCAGCTGCCGAGATAAGTGAGGAGTTGAGAGGGGTAAGCAACCTCGACTCCAGTTCTGTTCCTTTTCCTATTACTGATGATAATAATGTCGAAAAGGATGTTTCTATTCTAGTCCGAACTTATGTTCCTAAGCTCCCTTATCCCCTAAAGGAGCAGAAAAAGAAACTGGATAAAAAATATTCTAAGTTTTTAGAGATCTTTAAAAATTAAAATTTAATTTACCTTTGATAGAGGCTCTCCAGGAGATGCCTGCTTATGCAAAAAATTTTAAAGAACTCTTAACAGGAAAAAAGAACTTGGAAAATAAGGAGGTAGTGGCTCTTACGGAAGAGTGCTAAGTAATTATTTCGAATAAAATCCCCCCTAAGCTTAAGGATAGGGGCAGTTTTACCATTCCTTGTTGCATTGGCAATTTAGAAGTGGTGAATGCTTTGTGTGATTCGGGGACGAGTATTAATCTTTTACCGTTATCATTCTTCCTTAGGCTCGAGATTGGTGAACCAAATCCCACTAGCATGACACTCCAGTTGGCCGACATATCCATAACTAGGCTGAGAGAAGTGGTAAAGGATGTCCTGGTAAAAGTGGGTAAGTTCATCTTTCCAGCAGATTTTGTGGTTATTGATATGGAGGAGGATGAACATATTCCACTATTGTTAGGTAGACCGTTTTTAGCAACTAGTATGACTTTAATTGATGTGCAGGAAGGTAAGATTATCCTACAGTTGCAAAACGAGAAGGTGTCTTTTAATGTGTACAATTCTATAAAGTATCCTATGGATATCGAGAATTGTAGCTTTATTGATTCTTATTGCCTGTACTTGACACTTTTGAGAAGAATATTTGCAGGTATGAAGAATAGGACAAGGGCAATGTCTACCGAATGAAGAGGATACAAGCGTCTTAGAACAAGAGGAGTGCTCCCAGGAGAAGAGTCGGTTTGAGGATCTCAAGCGGGATTTTAAAAAAATTCCAAAATCATCACTGGATAAAGCTCCAAAGTTGGAGATTAAATCTGTTCCACCCAATCTTTAGTATGTTTTTCTTCAACTGCCTAGTGACTTACCTGTTGTAATTTTTTCTGTATTGATAGGTGAGCAGGAGGAGGAGCTGTTAGAAGTGTTAAAGAGGCACAAGGGAGCATTCGGGTGGACTATCCATGATATAAAAGGGATCAGCCCTAGTTTTTGCATGCACAGGATCTTTCTGGAGGAAGCTGTCAAGCCGTGTGCACAACCGCAATGTAGGCTGAATCCTAACATGAAGGAGGTAGTATGTATATAGGTAATAAAGTTACTCGATGCATGTATGATCTACCCTATTTCTGATAGTTCATGGGTGAGTCCAGTCCATTGTGTACCCAAGAAAGGGGGGCACAACGGTAGTGGAAAACAAGGTGGGTGAACTTATTCCCACTCGAGCAGTCACCGGGTGGCGTATGTGTATTGATTATCGAAAACTAAATAATGCCACCCGAAAGGACCACTTTTCACTACCTTTATTGATCAAATTCTGGAGAGGATGGCGGGTCACGAGTATTTTTATATTTTGGATGGCTTATCCAGTTATATGCAAATACCGATAGTTTCTCTTGATCAAGAGAAAACCACCTTTACATCTCCATACGGTATATTTGCATACAGGCAGATGCCATTTGGTTTGTGTAACGCACCCGCCACCTTTAAAAGGTGCATGATTCATATCTTCAATGATATGATTGAACAATTTATGGAAGTCTTTATTGATGACTTTTCAGTTATCGGGTTGACCTTTGATGCATGCTTAGGAAATATTGATAAAGTCCTTCAACATTGTGAAGAAACGAAATTGGCACTTAGTTGGGAGAAGCGCCAATTCATAGTTACGGACTGTATTGTTTTAGGGCACAAAGTCTCTAGGAAAGGGCTAGAAGTGGATCCGGCTAAGGTTGAGGTGATTAAAAAATTGCCTCCTTCTAGTTCGGTGAAGCTAGTTAGGAGTTTCTTGGGTCATTTGGGCTTTTACCATAGGTTTATTAAAAACTTTTCGAAAATTGCTAAACCACTGACTAAACTTTTATTGAAGGATGCCACGTTTAATTTTGATAATGAATGTTTACTTGCATTTGAGATGTTAAAACAAAAATTAATCGAGGCACCTATTTTGGTAAGTCCTTACTGGGCCCTTCCTTTTGAGATTATGTGTAATGCTAGTGATACCGCTGTAGGAGAATGTTTAGGTCAGCGGGTGGATAAGATTTTCCACCCCATTTATTATGCTAGGAAGACTCATAATCTTACACATGTTAATTACACTGTTACAGAGAAAGAGTTGTTAGTTGTTGTACCACTTCGACCCTAAACCGTATAGGGTAGAGTGTTACGCGTGAGAGTTCTATTCAACATCTCACTGTGTTGAAGTAGAATCTCGCAAAAATGATTTAAAGACACTTTAAAATAATAAAACAACTCAGTTGGATCTACAATCCAACAAGAACTCCTTTTAAAACAAAACATACTTAAATCGCAATTCAATTTCAAAACATATATATATATATTTCAAATTTTTAATACAAATATAATTAAAACAAATAAACCGACTATCGACAACCTTTAGTGACCCCGACCAAACCTCCGAACCAACTCCACATAATAAACCTGGCTCCTTTCCTGAAAATATTTTAAAACTAAAAATACTGAGATTCAAGGAATCTCAGTAAGTAAATATTTAGCGAAACGATTAAAATGTCTTCCTTAGTTCAAAACCAAATTCGAAAATTTTATAAACAATAACCTCAAAATAAATAGTTTAAATATATAAAGATCGGATATCAAAATAAAACTTTCATATAAAATTCCAAAAATACCTTTTTTTTAAACATTTCTTTAATAATAAAATAAATTCTCAAAATTAATCATATAACCTTTATAAGTCAACTAAAATTTCAAATAAAAAATCGTAATAATTTCATCCATCCTAGACTCGTCCCCCAAATAATCAATTGAAATCAATAAACAAATTAGTCTTGTAGGGTCTTACGCACCTACATTGCTGCCCAGAACCGAGACGATCGAGATCTCTAACGCCGCCTATCAACGTATGGACTTACGTAACTCTACCCCGCCATGCAACGACAGGACTTCGGCTGAGTGGACTCAGTCCCTTTCTCTAAATAGAAAGGGTCTTTTAAAAATAATCAACAACCAACTCAGACTTGTCTAGATGGATGTTTCTTAGAACAATCCAATAACTTATACAACTCAAAAATCTATATATGTAAATCACAAATTCAATAAATTCACAAGGTAATTCAATACCAAAAATCAAAACTCAACTCTTAATCTATATATTTTATATCAAATTTCCCATATTTCAAAAACTTAACAAAATCCTCAACTCAAAAACCAAAAACTATTATAAAACTTCAATAATCAAACTTCGCATTTATAAAATCACTATGCAAAACTAATATAAAAATCCATAACTTATACCCAATATCAGTTATCCAAATTTCCATATGAAAAATCAAAACCATACTAATATAAAACCATAATCCAAAAATCAAATATCAACACCCTATGTCAATAATCAACATCAAACTTATATAAAACCATAATCAAAACCAAATATTATAACTAATATCATAAATCAAATCGATTATCAAAACCAATAAACTCATAACTAATATCAAAATTGTAACCATACTTTAACTAAAATCAAAATCCAAAAACAATAAAGTTTGATATTCACTCACAGCTTAGTCGAAATTCAATCCATTGAAGCGCCTGAGTCGACCTCAAATCAATTATCCATCACCAAAGGCAAGCTCTCATCGTCAAAAACGAGTTTTCCAACTCAGAATCATAAGGTTTTATGGGTTGAGAAGTCAAAATTCATGAAGATTAAAAGAGAAACCCAAAGAAAAGAAGAGAAATCAAAATGAGAAGAAGAGAGGAAAGGGAAAGGCTATTAGAGCCCCCTTCAATCCAAAAACGAGCCTTTATATAGTGGAGGAGAAAAATATTTTAAAACCTATCCAAAAATTTCAAGAAAGTTCCAAAGAAATGCTGAAAAATAGGTTAGCACGCCGTGCCACCAATTCCAGCACGTCGTGCCACTTAATAAAAACCAATTTTTGTTAAATAACAGCTTGGCACGCCAGTGGCTAGCCTAGCACGCCATTTTAGGCTGATCAACATGCTGTGTTGGCTTTGTTTACCATTTTGGCATGCCGTGCTCATCACTTTTTCCAAAAATCAAATTTTTCCAAAAATCAAATTTTTCATCACAAGACGCCGTGCTGATCCATCCAGCACGTCATGGTGCTATGTTGTCAACCCAAATTCACTTCCAAATCATCCCGAACTTGATTCTAACCTCAACCAAAACTTGAGATAACCTCAAGCAAGTCCAAGATACCTTAAATAACCATAATATTAACTCCAGATATCAAACACTTGGGTAAATCTCAATTTGAACATTCAAACCTCAATAAATTTTCATAACTTTCATACTTAAACTCATTACAATTCAAACCAAATTCTTAAATCTCGGTTTCAAACGCCGAAATTATCATCTGTATAATAGAAACTTGTAACTCTCGGGTCGGGATGTTACATTTCCTGCTAAATTGTTTAACAAAATTTTGTGATGAAAAAATTAATTGTCAAAAAAGTGATAAAATATATGAAGGTATTCAATTCTGTCAAAAAAATTTACAATTTGTTTAAAAGATTTATTAATTTATAAATTAAATATAAAAAGATAGAAATAAACACTAACCCCTTTCAAAGGAAAATAGATTGAGAAAATAGAGACAAAACGACTTCGGATCCAAATGGGCTTGATCCGGTCTTCTCGTTGGTTTTCATTATCAAAACTCCATTGTCGTTCCACTTTCTATAACTCAAACTTTTCGCATTCCGATCTCCCACTTCTAAGCTCTCAACTGGTTGGTATTATTCTCTCTAATCTCTTTAAATTCAATTGATAAATTTTTTGCTTAGATAGATTGTTCAAATTTTTTTCTCGGAATTAGCTCTAAATTTTTTCCCGATTTGAAATTAGGGTTTTCGTGATGAAATTCATTATGGAATTCATAGAGGTTTTGATTCTGTGATTAATGGAGGATCTGAAAGAGAGAAATCGGAAATTCAGGGAGCATGTATATTCCACATAAAAAGACAAAGGAGATGTGGAGTTTCCCTTTCCATCCTTACAGTTTCAGGTTGTTTCCTTGCCAGAATGCGTAGCTTTCTTGGGATTCCTATGTTAGTCAGGTGCCTATTCGTAGGGATCCCTATAATTATCACCTTTCTCCAAATGTATATTGAGGTTTGTGCTTTTGCTTCTACAGTGGTTACTTTTTTATGCCGGTCTGTTTTGGTGATTTTGTAGGGTTTTTTTCTTGAAATTGAAAGAGATTGATTGTTAATGGATGAATTTGTTCCCTTGTTTCCATTGATGATGTTGTCTTGCACAATTGAAGACTAATGCAACAGAATTTTAATGTGGTTAGTTTAAAAGTTTGTCTTTATTTTGGTCACAAATGTGTTCAGCTTGAATGGAGTTCACTTTTGTCTGATGAATTCTTTTAGTATATACTGTCTATGTTTAGGTGAAAATTGTGCTACAATAAAATTCTTTTTGTTCTCAACTTGCACCAGAGGTCTCTACGCTGTAATAATCTTTGATAGCATTATAAAAAAATCTGGACTGTTGATGAAGTTTAGAGCAGCATTATTGAGACTTGCAGTGAAATACTGAATTCTCATGTTTGCTTCAAAGAAGTGAATTTTTTTGTACTTTACTCTTCGAAATTTTGTGTTATTCGTTTAGTGTATATTATGAGTATCATTCTTGGTAATCTTGACTATGAAACACTCTTGACTTTGGATATACTGCTGATTAAATGAATTTTTTTGGATTTGCTAATTATCTATTTCGATTGCATTACTCTCCGTATTTCTCCATTTTTGTGGAGATAGATGTCCATTGGCTCAACTAGCACATAAAATTAGTATTTCTAAGTCATTGACATTGGATATAAATAGGATATACAGTAAAAGTCCCAGAATATGCAAAAAATTTAGGACAGAAGTAATAATAGAATATTGAATTGATATTTGCTTGTATCTAGAGACCGCAATCTATTGAATCAGTTGGAATGTTTTTAAATTAAAAAAGACTTCAACTTAGAGCATTTTATTTATCATGGATCTCTTATTTGTAACTACAACCTGTCTTTCTCAATTCATTCTAGCTAAAATGACTTAGTAACAAATGCAATCATATAATAGATTATGCGTTCTTGAAAAATGTGTTCTCCGAAACCAATCAACACGCCTAGTATATTTGCTAAATTAGATTGTTTTTTTCGGCTTTAATTTGTGGCGCCTTGCTCTACATTTAAGCAGTTAGGAAGATAAGGTTTCAAAAGCTTATTAAAATGTCTTCTTAATTTTGTTCAATATTTATATATGTTATTTGTTTAACCAAAGTAGAATGATGCCTTGCAGGGTCAAACTGAGAAATTCAAAGAGAAGGACAACATATACTCCAGCTCCAAGCTTCACCTATGAGTTGGTTTCAATTGCAGTCCCACTTCTTTATATTGAAGTCAATATTTCAATCGTCAATAAAGTTCATTACTTATCATTATTGGATCTTTTTTCTTATTTTTTTGTCTATTTGCTTATCAATTTCACTCCTCTTCAATTATTTGTGTCAAATTTGTATATCGTAAATTAGAAATGACTATTCTATTGTTATTATTGCAGTTAATTAGCGACATATTTAAATTTATTCATTGTTATTATTATGTCGTCGTAATAAAACATTGTGTAATTATAAGCATTTATCGCAGTTAATTAGCAACATATTTATAATTAATCATCATTATTATTACGTCGCTGTAAGAAAATATCGTGTAATTATAATAAATTATAAAGTATGATACATTAAATTTTACGATAATGAGAAATAAAATAGTCGCTAATATAAAAATGCTTATATAAAAAGTGTCATCCAATTACATTTACCCGCGTTACACTTATTTGTCGTGAAATAAATGGCAACATGACTTCTAGCAACGCATATTGTGACACTTCGAAAAGCATAGGTAAATATTTAGAGACACGAAAAAACGTCGTTAAACAATCATTTTCAGCATCGTAATAGGTCCATTTTGTTATAGTAGCATCAGCCACCATACACCATCTCTAAGGGTTCAGTTTCTCCTTTCTACTACACTATTGGATTATGGAGTGTTAGGTATGGACAATAGATGTTCAATACGATTTTCATCATATAAATATTCGAATTCCTCAGAGAGGTACTTTCTTCCTCGATCATTTAACAAAACTTTGATTGTCTTATCCAATTGATTTTAAACTAGAACCAAAAAGCGTTTAGAACATTTTAATTCTACTGATTTATATGGAATCAAACAGACATATCTACACCTCGAGTAATTGTTTATAAATGTGATGAAATGATATGCATCATGCCTTGCCCTAACATTTATTAGGCTAGAAATATCTTAATGAATCAATTTCAATAGTTGGTTAGCCTGTATAGCTTTACGAAATGTTTTTCTTATCAATTTTCTTTTCAAGCAGTTCTCACAAGCTGGAAGATCGACTTTGGTAAAATCATGGAACATACTTGGTTTAGCTATTCGTAATAAACAATGTTGGCCTATTTGGCTAAAACTTGTATACCACAATTTTTATAAGTTAAACATTATCTAAACAAGAACTAAAATCAAATGAAAACTGGATCCAAATTAAGTACAATAAAACCATATGTGATAAATCCACAACAAAAGTGGACATCATTCAAAAGGAGAATAAAAGTGTTCAAATGAAAGGATAACATGAATAATAAATTCATTAAGGTAGATACAGCGAACAAGTTCCTTCATATTCTAGGAGCATAGAGATCATCTTCTAGAAACAGTGGACGACTACAATTTAGAACTAACTGACAACATCCATTTATTGAGACTTCTTCTCTTAAATTGTTTCTAATATAAATCCATCTTATTCCTCGGGAATAAAACTGAACCCTAAAAAAGATTCTCGTTCTTTTATTTTGTGGTATGTGGCTCTTGAGTTTACGATAGATAAAGGATGAGATTCAATTAAGAAAATAGAACTTGAAATAAATGTATAACAGTTACACAAAATGATTACATTTACCTCAAGAGCCTTGTAATCTCTAGCAAAGTGTCCATTCAGTCTGTAGTTGTAACATCTCATCTTAGAGATATTAACCTTTCTCTTTCCTTTCTTTTAAACAAGGATGCTACCCATTGTTTCCTTTACCATTTTCTTTCAAAATTTCTCATTCTTCTTCCTGGATTTATAACCTGAACTTGAGCTGGTCATATGAGCCTCTGATCTCATAGTTAGGGAGACCAATTAATCTTCCTTTAGCTTAAGATGATGATGACAACATCAAAGGCCTTCATATTCTTGGCATAAGTAAGATGCAACTTCACATGCTCCCACCCATTTGGAGGAGAATGAATTACAACTCGAACTATTTAGTCCTTTGTCAACATAGGACCAAAATCATAAAGCTCTTGAATTATTTTCGACATTCCTCTTAAGTGTCTTTCATGGCATGGTCCGTCGTTTTCTTATAAGTATCAAACTTGAAACTTAATGATTGAAGCTTAGTTAAGGAAACAACTCTAAAATTCTCCTTGAGAGCATCCCACAGTTCTTTTATTGTATTATATATATGGAATTTCCTTCCGAGTGTATCATCCATAAAACATAGCATGATGATACGGGTAGCTAAATTCTACTTTTTCCATGCTTGATTAGCGTTAAGTTCCCTCCTCACTTCAAAAGTATTCCCCTCTTCTTGAGGATACACAATTTTCTTAAGAGTATTCTTAGCCCCTTGCTCTTCAATTATGTGTTGAATCTCTATAGATCGATTATCATAACTATACCATTCAGGCAAAGGTTCTTATTCAACTGAGAATTGATTGATTTTGTAGCAGACATAACAAACTATGAAGACAAAAGTAGTTAAAATAAGCAAGAAATGTACCATATTTATTATGAGATCATTTAAAACTAAAAATTGTGTTTAGTTCACGTAAAATCGAACACTATACGAAATACACAAATGCACCATTTACTAGATTTTTTACTGTACGCCTAGCATATTGTTGATATGGCATGCCAAGCCAATAGAATATAGTTATATAACTTTTTAACCAATAAGAAAATTACAATATATAAATAATTTATTAGTTATTTAATAATTATTTATTGAAAAATTATAAAGCCTAAAATAAAAATCTTGTATTCTAAAGTATAAACTAGGATTTATATTTTAGAATACAAGATTTATCGATCCTATACCCTAAAATATATGACATGGCATGATTCTACTGGCTTGGTGCACAGATAACGTGGTATGTCGGGCGTATATTAAAAATTTTTCACCATTTACTTGGCCTAATAAAAACACTAATTCGGTTTTGAATTTTAGGTAATAAATATATATGGTTTTAGTATAGTTTAAATATACTTTCTAATTTATTTCATTTTCACATTAACTTAATCAAAAAATTTATATAACCCTTAGGTATAAAAAAAATTAGAATAACTAAAACTAATAACTATAAAGCATCATGATTAAAACATACGACTATAAAGTATTATTCTTAACACATAAACATGCATAACATTTGTTGTAAATTAATTTAGAAACATTATTACAAACATCCATTAAACGACATTAGAAAAATGAACAAATAGAACAAAAATCATCCTAAGATCCTATCTAAGATTCCTTTGGGTGGTAAAGATATGGAGTCAAAGGATCTTTCTCGTCATTAATTTCATCATCATCCAACTCCACAATCTCAACTACCTTAGAAGTAACAAGAAGAATATCCAGGAGCTTTTGATGAAGGTCCATAGAGATGTTCTTGATACCCCATAAAAGAAAATCGATGTAGGACATCGGACCAACTTCTTATTTCTAAGTAACATTATCTTATAGTAGAGAGCCATCATATCTCTTGATACAACAAAATTATGTATTAACACTTTACATTGATACTCATATTCTCTCAAAACTACCAAATCCTCCTCAAAATATATAACCTTATCAAATTCCATATTATTCTCATACCAGCATTTATCAAAATACTTTTCACAAAAAGCTCTTTTTACAAAGGCCATCGTCTCTAATTATTTTATTGCCCGAAAAAGCCACCTTTCCATATGAGTTCCTAGAGTTCATGGTCTAAAGAATTTAACTAGTCCTACACTCCTAGAAAAGTCTTATCTTCTATCATAGGATATTGTTTGAACAAAGGCTCGATCTCCAGTTTTTATATCATATCAAACTACTCTTGAGACAAGATTTCGATTGGCCTTTTCATAAAGAATGTCTCTACAACACATATAGAAATTACAAAAAGTAGTTATAATTTAAGAATAATTAGCATATGAATATAAAATAAATATAGTAAAGCATTTCTTGATGTAGAAACAATTATTTATACATAATAAACTAAATGAGTAAATATATAACATATTTTTGGTATTTATATATAATAAACATAGTTAATGTTGGCTTAATTCAATAATAAAAATTATAGATTGAATTACAAAATTTCACCAAAATATACAAAAAAATTTAAGAAAAATTTAGATTTTAATCTAGGGAAAAATTTTATAAAAAAATTGGTCGTTGAAGAACCATGCGCCCTCACGCACGGGATGGTTATGCGTGACCATTCACTGAATATGCCATGCCCATATTTCGTGGGTCGATTGGCTTATTGGATATGTGGCAATACTACTTGCACTAATCGGCTAACATGATAGTAAAAGGCCATATGTTAATATATGACAGGATGGTAATTTACATGGTTAATAACGTGTCATGGTGATATAGCATTCTAATACTCTCAATGCCATGTGTAATCATACTATTATTCTATATACACCATGTCATCACAACATAGTAGAAGAGATGGTTGACCAGTCACACGTTCAATTATGTGATTGGAGGAACGGTTATCTTTTAATGGTTAACTTGCCACATGTCAATCACCTGACTGGATAGACGATTACAAAATTAACAGTTAACCGTTTGATATGCCACATGTCAATTCTTGATTGGCTTTTTTGAATCTATTAAATTTAAATTTCCCAATCAAAGATCGATATATATAAAATTATCCACAATAACTACTTATCGGAGAACTACTCAAAGGGAGGCACATGTAGGCATGCGCCGCCTACTGCTACTCTAATCACCCTGGAATTTTACACCTTAACAAGTTATTTCATGGAAATTTTTGTGGTGTATTTTGATTTTCATAAAAACTAACAAATTATTATTGTATTATATTGTTAAATAAATTTACAGTCTCAATCTGACAGGACACGATATATGAATCATATCAAAAACAACAGAAACACGTTATATTTGTGAATTTAGAAGGATATAGACTCGAACACATCAATCTCTAAAAAGCTTCCATACCAATGAATGAATGATATAAAAACATAAATAGATGTAATAAAGAACGACTTAACGTTGTTATCGCAGCAAAAATATAAAGTTCA
>CAOJCR011380732.1:0-12791 GCA_948330485.1 Euphorbia neoarborescens | reverse complement strand
GTAATTATTTAATTAAAAACCAATTGTGTAATTACTTTTAAGTAAGTGCCAATTGTGTTATTACTTTTAAGTAAATGTCACTTTGTGTATTTGCTTTTGAATAAGTGATACTTTATTATTTATTCTTAAGTGATTCACACCTATGTATATTTATTTTAGGTAAATGCCATGTGTATTTATTTAATTAAGTGGCATGTTTCTTTGGTCCATATGTTAATCTTGTTTTATCATTTTTCCTTAGACAAAAAGGAAAGATTTTGGGTCTTTAGAAATATAAGAATTAAAAGGATTGTAGGGCTACCATTTGAGGGGATTTCCAGCCATTTTCCACATGATTTGGGGAGTGAATTATAAGGTTTTTTTGCTTTAGAAGAGCAAGAAAAGAAGGAAAAGGGGTTGGCTATTTATAACTTCTTTTGGTGATTTAGAAGGGGACTTTAGGCTGAATTTAAGGGGCTGGACAGTAGCCATTCACGTGGAATAGTGGAAAAAATTAGGGGGGATGTTAGCAGCCAAATACATGGCTTTTATGGCATTTTTGGGGGGAATTTTTAAGGCTTTCTTTTGAAAAAAGGGCAAGAAAATAGGGAAAGAAAAGAGGAATTAAGGCAGCAAAAGAGGGGTCAAGACAAGCGAGGGAGAGGGATCTTTATGATGTAAAAACTTTGTTGGACAGCCACAAGAAGAGGGACGGAAAAAAAGATAATTTCTTGCAGTGAGCTCTTCATGCACTTTCGAGAGCTCTTCTTCTCCTTCATTTATTTTGACATTCATTACTTTCTTCTTTCATAAAAACCATATTTTGAAGAAATGAAAATGAAGTAAAATGACTTTTAATCGATAAAAGGTTGTTTAAGCTGGATTTTCTCATACTTTAGATTCATATTCAACATCAAATTGGATTCACACCCTTGCTTTCTCAAACAACTCTTGAATATCACGGCTTGAGGTATATTTCTTGAGACTTAAAATCCTACTTATTTTATGTTTATTTGCTTAAAATTGTGCATGTTATTTTGGGTTTATTTGTATGTGTTTTAATTATATTAGAATGGGCTTATTAATTTTATTGTAGTTTGTTGGTTTGATTGAGTTATCTTTATTGAGTTTGGTTAAATATGGATATGGTTTCAGTATGATTAATTTTTATGTTTGTGTCAGTCATAATATATGTATTTAAGAAGAGAATTATTTGGAGTATTATTGTTAGGTTTGGATTATGAGTTTGTGCTAGCATATTTTGTTTTTTCTTCATCTCTTCTCATTGCTATTTTAATCTTGCTCAAGGGACCAGTTTTCTGTCACTTTTGGGGCTACTAGCCATGGTCTATATGGGATGGCTGGTTATCGTTTCGGGGCTACCGGCTAGTTCCTTACTTTATTTTTGTCTGGTTTTTAATGCATGTTTTAGCTGTTTGTTTGTTTTCCAAGCGTGGATGACCGGTTTTAGTTCCTTTTAATTTTTATTACTCAATTTTTATTAATAGTTGGCCAATTTTGTTTTCTTAGTTGGTTTACCGAATTAATTTGTTCCGGGTCAATTTGTTCAAGGTTAACTACCATTCTAATTTCGTTGGTAAGTAGCAACGAAAAAACCGATTTCTGTTATTAATTGCCAACCGAATAAAATATTTACCAAAGTTATTTTGTTTGTTTTCCTTTTTTTTTTCCTCCCCAATAATTAATGACTTTAATTTCTTGGTTGTTTGTTTTGAATATTGCAAGCATTTATTTTGGTGTTATTAAATATTTGTTGTTTATGTGTTTATTTATTTATTTGCCCTTATGTCTCTTATTTGTTAATTGAACCTTAGATTTTATTTTATAAATAATGCTTGTCTTTTGTGTTTTAATTTATTCATCCCTATATGTGATTGTTTGAACCTAGATTTATTTTCAAAAAAAACTAATTATGTATGCATCTAGAAAGCCATGCTAAGAAGCCGATTTATGGTCGATAGACCAGCACAGAAAAGGAAACTTCGAGTCTCCGGATACCCGACCCACAAATTTGCATGTAACTAAAAACTAAAATTGAACCAAATGTTTTAAATGATAAACACTCTCAAGCTCAACATTAAACTGAAAAAATGTTTTTGGATCCATCCCGATCCACCGATCAGTCAAAAACTGGCTGGCCCCTAAATAAATAATCCTGAGCTATCTTATCTTTTCCATTCTTATGTATGCCCATTTCATGTCTCCTATTTGAGTCTAAAGTGCTTCAATTATTCTTAATTGTTCAGAATCTATGTTAGATGCATGTTAGGATTATTTGTTTTTATCAATTTTTAGATACTCATATATTTTAGGCAACTGTATCACAATCACTATATTAATAAATGTATCCTCTTAGTATATCTTATTTGAAAGGGTTTTACATACTTATTTATTTTCTCATATTCAATTTACATTTTTTGCATGTGCGATCACCTAACCTAAAATAAATCAATCTTTAATTAAATAAATATATTGTGCTCAAAACGTTATCGATTTTTGAAAATGTGTTTTGAAATGGATAAGTACATGCCTTATCCGAACGAAGTCTCTTAGTATGGCTCTTTTCACCCAATTTAGCTACGCTTAATTTTCCCGGTAGAGCTAAACCAGCTGGCGAATCCACTTTGTTTTTAAATTTTTTTAAAAGCAATTTACCTATTAATTAATTAAAACTATTTTTTATAAAATTAGTTTTCCATAAAAACCCTAAGTTCGCGTTCACAGGCGCATTTTATTTAAGGTTTTCTTTCTCCCAAGACCTTTGGTTGCTTTTAAGGTGAGAGGTGTTTTGGAAAGGAATAAGCCTTAATCGCTTAGGATTTATTTCATTTTTGCTAAAAAGGTTTTTTTGATAAAGTGAAATTTTTTTAGAAACCTTTCTTTTTTAACATTTCAAAAAGGATTTTTTATTTTTTGTCATCCTCTCACAGAAGTTTTGTTCTTTTCTATCATTGAAAGATCCTCTTCCATTGCAGCTACTTACCTTTGCTCCTTTATTGCTAATGCATAGTTAGTAGGTTCACATATAACAATGTTACACCTTTAATAAACATCTAAGAGCAACCTTGTTCCTCTCACCGAAGCATCATCTTCTGTTTCATTATGCCAATCATCATCTTCTTCAATGTTTGAACCAGAAAACTTCAATTTTAGCTCTGCCATGGTCTGACCCTTCTTCTCTACATCATCCCAGCTCCACTCTTCATGCTCCATAAATTGAACTTCTCTTCTAACAACAATATTTCCAGATTGTGGATGGGAAATTTCTAGGCCTTCCTGATACTACTATAGTATATAAAGATACCTGGTGAAGATCTCATATCAAGCTTGTCACACTTGCTCTATAGAAAGTGAGCAAAACACAAACTACCAAATACTATAAGGAATTTCAGAGATGGTTTGTAACCATAACAGGCCTCGAATGGTGTCTTTCCCTTCATTACCTTTATAGGAAGCCTATTTTGAAGAAACACAACAGTATTTTCTGCATCTACCCAAACTTCTTTGGCAAATTTCGAATCCGATTTAGATACTCTAGTGTCTGAATTTGGAGTTGCATATTATTGAAAAAATTGAAGATATTTCTTTTCCCATTCCAAAACATTTTGAATAGTATGATTTGCACACCAGATGAAGAAGTTATGACTAAAACAATGTCTAGTGGCAGAATATCTATACGAGGTCGAATCACACTGCAACACGTATGTTCACCAATAATTTTGGACGAATTTTCACCTAATTTTATTCCTTTTAGGACTCTTATTTTAATACCTAGCTATATATACTTGTATTATGTAATTTTAGGGTTATCGTTGGATCGTTTATCTCACTTTTCTATGGAGGGGATTCATAGATCGATCTCTCATTCAATTTTGTACCGACGACTTGATGAAGTTTTAGGGTTTATATTTGGATTTCGATTTCTTCATTAAAGGTTGACGTGCGTGTTATATATAGAATCTTCCCCATTTGCGATTTTCGAGTTCTTAATCGGATTTTGGCATTTTTATAGCGGTTCTTCTTCAGCATTTTCAAATCATTAAGATCCGGTTAATTTGAATTGGGAATTAGTGTTTCTTCTCTCTTTTCTTGTTAATTTGATGTGAGCTTACAACCTGTTTATTGCTGATTGATTCATTAATTCTTTCCATCTCAATTCTGTGAAATTTTGATTTTGATTTGCATCTTTATTATTAATTCACTTTTGTGTTTGGTTTTGCAATTTTAAACTAGTATTACATAGTCCCAATTTCACCGATTTCATATTTGTAACCTTACCTAGATTAAAACTTAGGCAACCATTGGAATTGACAAATCCATGGAACATGCGGGTTCTTATTTTCTGATTTCTAGAGCTAGACTGCCTCTAAACAAAGAAATATGGCTAGAGAGCATAATAGGACTTAGAGTCGCTAGTTTGGATTGTTTGATCGGCATATTTAGGGTTTATTAATTTCTTTATGTTGGACCTTAGTTTGACCTAATTGAGCCATCCCCATTAATATACATAGATCGGACACGCCGCCTGCTTTGTGATTTTGAATCTGGTATAAATAAAGATTGTTTGAGGATCACCGTTAATTTAGGTTTTTCATTTTCTGCAATTTTATCACTTTATTTGTTCACTCAAACAAGTTAGGAAGCCTAGTAGTGTGGTGATTGTAGATACTTTTCCTGTGGGATCGATACCCGTACTTACAATAGGGTATACTGCCCTTTAGTGAGCAGTTTGGTAAGTAGTTTTTAGCTACCGCCAAACGCATGTCAACAGTATGCAGCATGTAGCACAATGTTGTATACCAGCACATAATAGTGTGCTGCATGTAGTGCAATATTGCATGCCGTCACATAGCAACAAGCTACAGGCAACGCAGTGCTGCATGCTGGTACACAGTACAACGCTATATGTTAACACACAGCGGTGCACGACCGTGGATCAATGGGTCACCAGTGGCCATAAAATCCTAACATACTAGATTATTCAAAATTAAATTCTAAGTAAATTTCATAAGTATGATAAATCCAAGTTCTGATTTTTAGGCCATGTTATGGCCGGTCAAACATTTAGGGCAAAATGGTCCAGAAGTCCATTTTCATCTGTTTCTAGTCTGAATGTGCCTAAATCAGTTTGGGGAGCTCCAAATCAGTCAAGATACTAATATTTA
The DNA here is from genome assembly GCA_948330485.1 of Euphorbia neoarborescens. Classification (NCBI taxonomy): domain Eukaryota; kingdom Viridiplantae; phylum Streptophyta; class Magnoliopsida; order Malpighiales; family Euphorbiaceae; genus Euphorbia; species Euphorbia neoarborescens. The sequence goes on along the minus strand of CAOJCR011380732.1, from coordinate 7,626 downwards.
ATCATTTTCAAAAAAAATAACAAGCAAATCCAAGTAAAAAAAATTTATATTGAGTTTAAATTTTTGGTCTGTTTTCGATTTTTATCCGTAAGAACTCAAATCAATAACAAAATATGCAAAACTAGTAGAAATCAATAAATATGAGTTTAGGTCGTATAAATTACCCTCGGAGCGTGCCTCTATTGTCGTGGTGGTAGAAATCCATAAGAAATGCTATAAAACTCGAAAACTGAAAAACGATACAGAACATTTGAGATTTTGGACTTTGGAAGTTTGGTTTTCTGTTATTTCTGGACTTAGATAACAGAATAGGGTGATATCAGGCAGTTTTGGAAGTCGCTAAAATTTGATCAACGGGGTGGCTGGCAGTTCTCTTTCTCTCTCTACCTCTCTTATTTTCTCACTCTAAAAACTTTCAAATTTTTAAAATGAACTAAAGGTCCAAAAATCTATGATTTTGTGGGCTTTTATTTGGATAAAAGATATAGAAATGCGTAAAATGCCCCTCATCAGCTGGCAGCACCCTTTGGCCGGATTCCAGCTAACCATCTGCGATGGCGGTTGGCTTAGGGGCAAATATATGTTATACATATTTCTTTCCCTGAGGATGTATGGCCAGCAGCTGCTAGCTGGTCGATGAAGCTTCTGGCCAGTCGCTGAAAATTTTTACGACGATTAGTTTTTGGCCCAGCTGTCTAATTTTTCCAAGAACGGTTTTCACTTTAAAATGATTCTAGAGAAAAAATCTAAATCTATCACCATCGAAATGAGCTTATTTTTTCCAAAAAAAAATATCATTAAGACCTCCAACTTTATGCAATTTTTGAAAAGTTTTTCTATAACTCTGATTGACACAAAATTTAACCTTAGGATCCCCATACTCTTAAGAAATCAAGTATGGTTTCAATTTTGTAAACCAACATCTTGAAAAATAAAAATAATCATTGGCCCATTGTACCCGATTTTGGTTCAATTTTTGGCTTTTGGCTCTTCTCATGTTTTTCTACCTACACCAACAAAGTGTAGTTATCAAAAGGAATTATTTTTTGTCATTATACTTTAAACCCATGTTCTCCTGAAACCCAAATGCTTACAGTTGCCTCTTATTTGAACAAATTACGATATTAGGAACCATGTATGTGTATGCCTGAGTCGAATTTGAGAACGCAAAAAAGAGGACTGTGAATAAAGGAAAGAAACACTTACCTGCACCAACTGGGGATGTTGAACTCTATGGCAATAGAGGAGATGATTATATTTTGCTGTATTGAAGTCGCATATCCTTTGTCGATGGGTTGGTTTGTATTTTCTCCCTTCTGCTAGGGACCCTACTGAATATGCTACTAGGGATGATCTAATAATAATGATGGCATGATGGAAGTTCGACTCCCTAAGGAATGTCCAAATTTTGACATAGACTGTCAGGGAGATATCTAATATCAAGATAAAATACAGACTCTCAGGGAGATATCCAGAAGCTGAGATATTACATAGACTCTCAAGAAGATGTCTAATGTCGGAATTTTGTAGCCAGTTTTTATTTCTTGATTGATATATTTTAAAATAAAAATTTTTGCCCCTTCATTCCATAATGAAAACCTACTAGGCAATGCATGCAAATGTATATCTAATGCATGTTATACAAGTATTGATGCTAATGTATATACATGTAAATATTTAAAGATATTATTGAATCCATTGGGAAAGTGTTGCTATCTTCAATTTGGGAGAAGTCTACCATTTGTTGGTGAAATATGAGAATTTTTAAAGATTTTTATACTTCTATTAAGGATATCATGTAATAGTTCTGTTGAGGATCTTGACATTTAGCTTTGTTGGTAAACACATCATTTCGTGAGTGAATTTGAAATGCCTTAACTTTTGCTTAAAGTTCTTGAAGTGGGTTTTCAACTTAGCGAGCTGCCCTAATTTTTGCTTTGGATGCCTTTTTGGTTTTCTCACCAGCGAGCATTTGTCTTAAATTTCCCTAAAACGCCTTTTTTTCTTCACTCCAGCAGACTCCTTTTTTTATAGAAGAAGATGAATATGATGTTGGATTGCATTTTTTAAATATATTTTCATGGTTAAACATTATAAACTTCATGACAAATAAAATGTAATATGCTTACTATAATGGAATGTTTAAAAAATATAATTCTGATTATGCATTCAAAGTTAACATATAAACAAATTTAAACAAAACTTCACACCTTATTGATAAAGCCAACATGAGTACATTTGAAAAAGCATTGGAATTTTATAAAATGGTATGCACATTTCACATAGACCCAAACCTTATCATCAGTCACCCATTTCTGTTTTCTAACTGATCTAGTCCTCTCATGTCTTAATTTTTACGAAGGCTGCCCTTTTGGCTTTTCAACCTAGCATACCTTTTTTATACATGATAAAGTCTTAATCGGTGTTGATTCATATGGTCCATGAACTCATTCGCATGCATGTCTATAATTCTGGCACCACCTTTTGCAATACCTTCTTTACTATGAATAGGCCACCCCATTTTGGCTTGAATTTCCCATGAACATCAACGTTGGCAGGTCTCAGGTGCTATAGAATGAAAATTCCTAATTTTAAGTGTTTTTTTGTGATGTTCACCTTCTGATTATAAGTTCTAGCTATTCTGTGTTGATACATTTGTAGCTGATCTAATGCTTTCAACCTCTTCTCATCTATAACTGCTAACCGATCATATCTGGCTTGCATCCATCTATTCCTGGTAACCAAGCTTCTAAAGCAATTTTGAGTGACCTGAGTTATGTTTCCACTGGCAATACTGCTTTTATCCCATATGACAATGAATACGGTGTCTCTCTTATCGTTGTTTTAACACTAGTTCTGTATCCCCATATAGTATATGGTAACTTCTCTACCCAATCTCAGTAAGTGGTTATCATCTTTAACAGTATCTTTTTATCGATTTGTTAGTTTCCTTTACTGTGCCATTTTCTTATAGTCCATAGGGACAAGATCTGTTGTGTTCAATGTCGTTCTCTGTAAATAGTTTTGTTGTTACCCATTGGAATTTCACACCATTATCCATCACCATATGATGGGGAATCCTATCAAGGAAAAATGTTGCTCTGGATAAAGCTAGTCATCTTTTCTGCTGTTATACTTGTATATGATTCTGCTTCAACCCATTTTTAAAAGTATTCGATTGCAACTACTACATATTTGTGTCCATTAGATGTCGTTGGCTGGATTTCTCCAATTATGTCTATTCCCTAAGATGAGAAGTGCCAAGGAACTACCCAATTATGCAGTTCTATTAGTGGAAGATGACTGATATAAGATGATATCAGCATAGATCTCACACTCATGACATTTTTTCACTTCTTCTGCATAGTCAGCTCATTGGTAACTAGAAATACCCTTGCCTCATGGTTTTCTTTGCCATAGATATCCCATTCACATGAGGTCCACAAGATCCTACATGTACTTGCTGTATCACAGTATTGGCTTCTTTTTCCAGACAAATAGCACAAGAAAATCCCGTTCACAATTCTTCTATACAACTTATGCTCAAAAAATTTGAACTGTCAGGGTAATCTCCTAAATGTATTGTCAACATCATTATCCTATTCTAGATACTTTCCCTATTTTATGTACTAGAAGATGTCAAAGAACCATGGAATTTCTTCAACTGGCAATTCCATTACTTCTTCCACATCAGAACATGGGCGCTTTAAAACTGTTATAACTAGAAATTAAACTTTTGTCCTTTTCGGATTCTCCCACATAGATGAGAATGTTTCTAAAGCATATGCCATATTAATTTCTTCCTTGAGAACATGTCTAAATAAATAACAGCTAAATATAGTCTTCTTGTAATGCAATTTCTAAATAAGGAATTAGGGCTCGTTGCTTTACATCCCACTCCCCTTGGGCTTGTCTGATCACTAGAAGAGAGTCTTCAATAGTTAACACATCATTCGCTCCTAATGATAGAAGAGCTTTTATCCCAAACAAGCACACTTCATACTCTACACCATTATTTGTAACGGAAAAGTCTAACCTTTTGATAGTGGAATAATCTCACCATCCAGTGTTGCGATGAATACACCATTTTGAGCACCCTTTCTCTTCATGGCACCATCAAAGAACATAATCCATCATTTGACTTCATCCATAGCTAACATCTCATTAGGGAATTCTAAACTTTCTATATAATCCAATTCCAAAGGTTGATTAGCTGCCACTGCTCGGTCTTTTATAACTTTCTTCATGATGTACTCGATATCAAACTTCGATAAGAGTAGCAACCATCTAGATAGTTTCCCAACCAAAACTTGAGTTTCATACAAATCTTTCGTAGGATTGGTGCGAATTTTCTACAACACGGTACTGTTTTGGTTCCTCATGCAAATACCCAAATCAATGTTGGTCTTACTAATATAAATTCACACAATACCGTAAATATACAGGTCGCACAAGTAGTATAAAATGGATTTTGAGTCTGAGTATCGATCCCACGAGGAAGAACGTACACATCAGGCATATATACTTATATATTCTGTTTACAGTAATCTAAAAGTGGATTTTTAGTGTGAACTCTACATCGAATCATAAACACATAGGAGTATCTTCAATGCAAACTATATTCCATTAAGAATGATTTGATTTACTTAGTATTTTCTGGAGATTAATCTCATAAACTATCCAATATTATTTTTAATCCAAATACATGGAGAAATAACATTCTTTATTTATTACAATGGTTTGAAAATTAGATTAAGTGTGTTTAACCCAACCTAATTCATGCATAAATAAAACATGTAATATCCTATGCCTCTTGTTTATTACAACATACAACATTACAAGTCATTTCCATGCATTTGAATATTCATGCATAATATTAAAGTCATCTTCATCAAACAACATTAACACTTTTTCTAATTCTATATGCACTCGGTGATGTTTAACTCAATACACATATCTAGCATTTAAGCCAAGAATTAAACAAAGATTCATAAAATAATAATCAAACAATTCCATCTTATTCATAGGAATAATATGTTTAGAAATCAGCATACATAATGATGAACTCTTACAACAAAAACTCTAACATTCAATCTATATAATGGTTGTCAGTCATTATACAGATTGCCCAATAAGATTTTGTCATCACCCCAGGGAATTTCGTGCAAGTAAGTGATCAAAATAGAGAGTATGTTTAACTCTTATTCAAAATAGAAAACAGAAAACGTAAAATAATACCATGGAAAGGAATACAACTCTTATGGAGTTGTATACCTTTCCCACACAAGAAGGATGCTTCTTCTGAGTGGAAGGGCTTTTTCTTACTCCTTTGAGTCTTCTGATTTGCAGTAGAGTTCGTCCCTATAGAGTCTCTCTCTAGAACTCTTCTTTCTTGTGAAGAGTGCTCTTTCTCTAATTTTCTATATATACTATAAAATGATGATTTTGATGTGTATTTATAGATTTATAGGGTGCTTAGAGATGTATTTGATTGCTTGGAAGATGTAGGAACATGTTAGCATTGGTTAGGAATGGATAAGGGTTGATTTGGTGCAAGTTTGGGGTGTTGCAACGTTTATTTCTTGAAATAGCCATTATAAATAACTAACATGCAGATTTAGGTCGTGATCGCAACAATGGAAGTTGCGATCGTGACTCCTTGCTGTAAGTTTGGGCTTGATTGTTGATGCATGTCGCGATCTGGACAGCACTATATAGCTTCACTTATTTTATCAATAACTTTCTCATCCGATATTCGAATTAGGTGATTAAATATGCATTGGAAATATAAGAGAATTATCATTAACTTTGCTTCTAATGTGTATTCCCAAATTCAACGGCTAGATACCTTAAAATATACTCCAAAGTTGATGGACGAACTTTCAAGCACCAATTGGATGCCATTTCTCCCTTCTCTTTTCCTCTTTTGTCCGTTTCTTTTCCGTTTGTTGTCCCACTTGTCCTGAATCTTCCCAAATCATCTTGAGATGAATTTTTCCATGTATTATGTCCTTAAACTTTCAAAACAAGTATTTTCTACAAAAACGACACACAAATAAACATTAAACAGCATAAAATATACATGATTTACACCTTATTAGTATACCCAATATGCGTATTTTGCATGCTTATCAAATTCCCCTACACTTACCCTTTTCTTGTCCTTAAGAAAAGTCATATTTTATCATTAAACATGCATATTTGTTAAAATACAAGTATTCCTTTAAATAATGTACTAGTGAATATAGAACTCAATATGTAGTGGAATCATTCAATATCTTTAGTTAATCAATAAAATGTAGTTCAATAAGTCATGGCATAGTTTGCTTCTCTGTAACATAAGAACTTCATAGATTGTTAGTTAAACATCTATTAAACATGATTTTCAAACAATATCTAAGATAAAAATGATAGATTTTTCGGGACAATTTTAGCACACAAGCTCTAGTTTCAAGTCTGAAGGCATTTTTAGGTAACTTAGGTTTCTACGCTCAAAAGTGGTAGCATTTTATGATCCTTACCACTTCTCACCTTTTGCCTCTTTTCTTACCTCTCTTTTGTATATCTTTTGAAAGAAATAATGTAAATGTTTTTTATGGTTTATAGTGGTTGCATTTTATGCTCCATACCACCCTCGCCTTTTGAACATATAAGTACTTTAGTTTTCTCTCATTTGATACCCTCATCCTTTATTGACTAAGACTTACATGTATTATGGCTTTAGTTTCCCTTTTTCAATCAAATATATATAGATATAGAGTTATCTTTCAATGTTCAAGTATTTCTGAGGTATTCAACTAAGTCAGGATGTTCAACATGCATAACTTAACAACTTATACTTCAACTAGTTGAACTTTATTTTGGTGTTACTAAACATATTGGATTCCGTGTATTAGTTAGCTCATGCTAATCATATGCTAAAGGGAATAATGTATAAAACAAATGTCATGATTAAGATAAAACAAAAATTTGCTATAAACAATACATAATAATATTTTAGAATTAGTATATAAAAGAAGTATAATCATGCATATTGCACATAGGCATAAATTTTATTCATTTTCTAACTTTGAAAACTTTTGAATGATATTCTTTTAAAAACTATAAACATATTTTGGTGTTCATGAAAAGGTAGAAATTTTTTTTAAAATTTAGCCTATTTTGCACTTACTATAATATATAACATATATACACTTTAACATGTGTGTTTACACATATACTCCCCCACACTTAAATGACACAATGTCATCAGTGTGTGGAAGTACATAGTTCACACAAACATACACATAATAAAAAAAATTACATAAAACAAAAAGGATAGAAAAACTTCCTTAGGTGGGGTTCTTGAATGGGCAGATTGTTGAAAAACCTTGATCGGCCTTGTATTTGCCATGCTCAACATTTTGCTTCATGAAAATATGACTGAAACTCACTAAATAACATCATTAGCCAACCCTTAGGATTATGTTCAAGACTTAACCCAAATTAAAAATAAAAACAAGCAAACAAATTAATACACACTATGCAAATATATACAAACATGCAATAAATATACCACCTAATATATCCATAAATATGAATTTGAACACTTCTACCCACTGGTCACCGTTACAGCCCCGACAACGG
>CAOJCR011377295.1:0-10806 GCA_948330485.1 Euphorbia neoarborescens | reverse complement strand
TTAGTCTTTAAAACTAGGATTAGAACTTAAGAAATTAACATTAACATCAATATAATTCCAACAATTAAACCGTGCGAAATAAAATCCATAAACAGAATTTTCTTCATTGAAATTGAACAAGAAATCACAAAATGATTTCATTATTTAGAACCCACCCCAAACTACAAAAGACTGGTTGCTATTTATTTATTTGTTATTATTATTATTATTTTGAAAAAGAGTAATCAATACGCACATATACTGAAGAACCCACACAAGAATACAGATTTGAAGTACATTAACTAATTTTAACTCAAAATAAAGGAGAGCATGGGTTGAAAGGAAAATCAAAGTAACGAGAATTTGGCTTGTAGCGGTAAGGAATTTGCTCTGTAATGTGGCTATGAATAAAATGGCTCATGCTCAAACTGGGTATTCTAAAGGATAGTTAATTTATAAGGTTAGAAAGGGCTAAATTTTTCAAAGTGTGCTATGTGTGCACATGTGGTTAATCCTAAGGGTCTCCACATATTAAGCTTACGATGCCAAGTGTAAAATATACACCGAGTTCTATGATCTAGTCTACAATGCATGATTAACTCTCACAATGAAGAGAATCGATATGGAATGGTCCTTAAGCTCAAAACCTCACTTTAAGCATAAAAGGGTCGAAAAGTGTGCATGGTTGTTTAACTTATCCTATGTTCCTAGCCACTATCATGGTTCAAATGTTGAAAATATGAGTAGAAGTTTAAACCACTATGTGCAGTCCATCCTATCATTCTTCATGTATACAACAATACTTAAAAATGACAAAGTAAACATAAACAGGCTAGTCACTAATATCAATATCCCATAATTCCAAATCAAATACTTAATAGGCTAAGCACAAAAACTAAGATTTGGAGGCAACTAGGCATTATTAAAATTCAATAACTAGACAATTCAACTAAACAACATCATGTAAATAAAAGCACAGCAAAAACATATGCAGAAAAAAACTGAAGTAAACTAAAAAAAAAAACATGTATAAAAAATAACAAAATCATAACAAAAATTATAAAATCAAAAAGGAAAAACCCTATTTCCACCCCACATATAAATTGCACTTACTTCCCAAAGTGAAATAAAGGCAATATACAAAATAAGTGGAGACAGTGAAAAGATAAATCCACCTAACTAACATGCACTCACAACACATCAAAACAAATGAAAATACAACAAAATAATTTACAACTTACACATGCTATGTTTATATTTGAAAGAGCTCAAATTTCTCAGCTTCTCGTTCACCAAGAAGAGGGAACACTTATTCTTTCACCTTTTCCTTCACTTTTTCTATTTCCTCTTCTAGTTTCCTTCCTTGCCTTGATCCTCAGGTAAAACTGCAGTATTTTGTGTCGGAGGCATTGCTAAGGGCGATTCTGGCACCGGTTTAATCATTCTTTGTAGCTTGTTAACCCTACCTCTTTTTTGTTCTTGTTCACTCTGACTTCTTCGTTCTTCACGTCCTTGAGACCGCCTCCTATAGTGATGCCTAATTTACTGCATAATTTGTCATCTATACCAACATCAGTAGACTAATAGAGGATACAAAATTACAATGTTCTGACTCTAAAGGAGCATTCATAGAATTGTGTACATCAAATATTACCTCCTTATCTTGCAACTGAAAGATCACCTTACCTCTATAAACATCAATTAATGCTCTTTCCGTCGTAAGAAATAGTCTTCCCAATAGTAATAGAACTGTAGCATCTTCTTCCATCTCTAAAACCATAAAATCAGCAGGAAAAAAGAAATCTTTTACTTTACAAGCATGTCCTCCAAGATTCCCTGTGGTTTTGTAGTTGTTACACCAACAAGTTGCAACATCATCGTGGTGGGTTTCAGGGTTACCAATAATAGCTTCTTAAAAATTGACAGAGGCATAAGATTAATGGTAGCGTCCATGTCACATAGTGCATTATCAACCTTCATACTTTCTATTTGGAAATGAATGGTGAAGCTTCCTTGATCCTTCATCTTTGGTGGAAGCTTGTTTCTTAATCGCGCTAAACATTCTATCTTTAACGCCACCACTTCTTCTCCTTCTAACTTCTTCTTACCTACAAATAACTCCTTGAAAAATTCAACATATTTAGGCTTCTCACAAAGATCCTCAATTAATGGTAGATTAATTTTCAATTTCTTAAAAGTTTCAAGGAATTTGGAATACTTATGTTCAAGTTGGTTTTGTCTGACCCGTTGAAGGAAAGGCAATTTGGGTACATAAACCCGAACCGAATCAGAAGTACTTTCTTTTTCTAGCACATTAGAAGGAGTTTTAGAATTTTATTTGGGGTTGCATACCTCTCCCAACCCCTCACTTACCTATTTTGATGGGAGGTTGACTAGTAATCTCAGTATCGGTTGCCTGCACCTTACTAACACTCACAAAAGAGATTAAATAGGCTGTCTCCCTTGGGTTTGTCCTTGGATTTTTTTTTGGTAGAACTGGGGAGACTGCTGGAAGGCCTCTCTTACCTTTTCTATTTAACTGATCCACCTGATTACCCAAATGTCTACAATATGCCTTGTTGTCAGCAAGTCTAGCTAAGTTCTCAGTAAGTTTAGCTAAAATGTCTTTTAATAAACAAATAATTGTATCATCTTGCTTTGGAGGGGAAGCCGACAATTGTAGAGGTTGGTTATATTGAAGCATTTGGGCCTTACCTAACCCCTAGTTTTGGTGCTTATATTGAAACTAAAGAGAAGGTTTTAGCATTTTTTGGTTATCACCATAAGAAAGATTTGGGTGCTAAAATCTTGTTCCGTAATTATTATAATTATAATAATTATTATAATTATTATTATTGTTACAGGAGTTAGGATTGTTATACCTGAAATTTCCTCCCATATAATTTGCATATTCAGATCCTTGGAAAACGGGCTGCCCACCTCATAAGCTTGACTTGGATGGTCTCCTCCACATGTGACACATATTACCAGTTGATGTGCCCCACTTGTATTCAGTTTCTCCATCACTATGTCTAGCTTCTTATTTGTTGCGTCCATGGTTAATGAATTTTGGCAACCTTCAACTGTATGGATGTCTCTTCTATGTGTTCCGGCTTGCCATAATGTATTCTTCCTTACAAATTCCTAGAATAGCACTTCTACTTTCCTTGGTGTCTTGTTAAAAATGTCCCCATCTGTAGAAGAATCTACAACAACACGATTATTAGGTGTTAAACTGTGGTAAAATGTGTGCACTTGACTCCAATATAGTATGTCGTGGTAAGGGAAATTCCTAAGTAATCTTTGAAATCTTTGCCAAGCCTCGAACATAGTCTCAGTTCTGAATTGGCAGAATGTAGCAATTGCATTCTTTAATTGCACTGTCTTTGAATGTAGCAATTGTAACCGAACCAGGCCGTAAAGATCTATACCATTCACTAGCTCCTCCATCCAATGAAAAGGGGAATAGCTTTAACCAAATTATATCTCGTGCACTCTATTCGGATTTATGTTATTTGTAATCATTAAAAATCCATCCAACAAATCATTAGGATTTTCAGATATACCTCCGCTGAATTGCACGCTTATTTGCACTAGCTGAATCATGTTGGTTTTAAGCTCAAAATTATTGGCCGTCACTGGTGGAAGTATTGCACCAACTCTATTCCACGATCTATGGGGAGCCATAAAATTAGACTTTTTTCTTTCCTCTCCACCACCATCCCCAAGACGGTACTCTTGCTCCCTTCGCTCAGCCTCTAATCTCTATCTCAGTTCAGCTTCCCTCGCATCCCTTTTAGCTCATTCGGCTTCAAAAACATCTCTTTTCCTTTGTAATTTTTCGATTTTAGCCCTCAAATTTGCCTGTTCCATGGCTACATCTAAATTCCTTCATGCCCTTCAGTTCCTTTGTAAAGTATGTTCAATCTCTGGATCGAAGAACAATGGGTTAGAATAGTGAGTGCACATAAACTGAAACAAACCCAATCAAATAAAATTAAAGAAAATTAAAACAAAAATAAAAAATGAAAATATAAACAAATAAATAAAATGCTCAAATCAGATAGTCGACAATTAGTTCGATGTTATAGGAAAATTACTTCACCAGCAACGGCGCCAAAATAGGTAACAATTAACTCTTACGGAAGTTATGGAATAATTTAATGACATATAATCACACAAGATTGGTGAAGAATCAAACTAATTAACATTCAAAGAAAATAAGAAAAATTATTCCATTCAATAGAAAACCGGATTCAAAGGTAGGCTTGCATGAAGATAAACACCATAGAAAACTCAATCTGAAGAGAACAATCACAAATGGGAAAGTCAATGACAGTAAACACAATCCTTAATTGAAAAACAAATCGGCGTACAAAACCTCTCGGAGAGTTATTTGCTCTCTTGCGATTTCTAAGTCGTCAAAAGATGACCTAATAATGTTCTATATTATCTATTTATATTGTATAATGTATTAGAAGTATTCCAAAACAAACAGGACTCAATTCGGATAAGAAACGAGCAAATTAGTGTTAAAAAAATCAATTTTGGCCCGCATAGCTGGTGCTCGGCAAGCTCTACCTCGAGCTCTTCCTCAAGTAAGTCTTGTTAAATCCTGATTATTCAGGATCGGGGAGGTCTTCCTCAGGTAAGTCTTTTGGAAGTCTGATTCTTCAGGCTCGACGAGCTCTTCCTCTAGTACAGTTCTTCCTCTGATCACCCTTCTTTAAATCGCCATAACTCCCTCATCCAACATCCAAAATAGGTGATCCAAAATATGTTGGAAAGCTAAAAGAATTATCTATATTATTGTCTATAATTTGCATCTTTATATTCGGCCTCTAAATACCTCAAAATGCACTCAAAAAATGCTGAACATGCAAGCATAAATAGGATTTAGTTTTTTCATCGGTTGCACACTTCATCTTGTTTCCTTCATAACTTTCTCATCTTAAGTACAAATTTGATGATCCAATATTCATTGGAAAGCTCACGGAGAGATCTTAGACTTTGCTTTAAAGTTTATTTCCCGAATAAGAATATAGCTTCCTTGAATTCTGCTCTAAAGATGTTGGATAAACGTTCAAGCTTTAATCAAAATTCCTTCATGTACCTTAACTCATGCCCATTCTGGGCCTCATTCCCTGAATTCTCAACTCAACAAAACCATCAAGATATATAAATCCTTAGTCTTAACGACCTTGCACCGAAGCAAAAATGAAAAATATGAAACTAAACTAAAAATAATTAAAATATACACAAAAGATCTAAATGCAAACAAAACCAAAAATGCTTGAAAGAACGAACAAAAACATATAAAACGAGTCAAATTATATGTTATTATGTTACAAATAACACCTAGATTATAAGGTTAAATATGGCCTTATCAAAAGATGCTCTGAAGACTTACGAATTTTATCTCCTTAAGAGATAGGTGCAGAATCGTAGTGGAATTCGCTAAAAGTCTGATGCGAGGGCATTTCGACCCCAGACTCGTGCCAGTGAAGTTCCAACAAATGATTACTGACTAACCCTTTGACCCGGAATCACAAAATTTGCTCTCAGTTCTTTCATTTAATTTTCTTCAGAATTTTTCTCAATAAATCCTTGAGAAAAATGTGTGATCCCTTCCCCTACCAGATTTGGGTGGTTTTGGGGAGTGTTATGGGGAGTTATAACTTCCCTAAACTTTCTGGTCCAATTGATTTGGTTCAACCACCTTTTGGCTACCCGACCAGGACGAACTGGTTAATTTTAACGTCAATTGAAATTCACCACCACAAAAATTAACCCCAAGAGTCTAAATAAATCCGAATACATTTAATATTTTAATTCCCATTTTACACCTAAGGTAAGAGGTTAATTAATTTAACTATGGTTTAATTTAATTACATCAACCCATAATAACTTAAATAAATTAAAATCATATATGATCATTTAATTAATTATTTTTTTATGTAACTCGATTAATTCAATCAATCAATTAATCAAAATATTACAATATGTAAACTAATTCATTAAATATTCCAAATTTAAGTTCAGCCGTTTTACAAATCGATATATCCAAAGAAAATGGTCAGTTTGTAAGATATGGGACTGCTTTTAAGTTGGCAGTGGGCTGAATGCCTACAAACTACCAGCGGGTTCTAGCAAACCATAGTAGCCCCCAATTAAGATAGCAAAGCATCTTCTCTCGAAGAGAATCTGTCCCGATAGATGTTCTCATATTTATCCCTTGCCAATTGATATCAAGTGTGAAAGGAAATAGGAATGGCTCAGTCATCTTGTTCTCTAATAATCACATTTCCTAGTCTAGAATGGATTGCGAGATCAAATAATTTCCTAACTTATTCGGGTGAAGCCACACATATACAATCCCATTCCATCAAGTGACCGGTGATATCATCTAAGTGGGTGCTAAGTGGCAATACTATCGACTCATTACCAACATCAAGATGTTCACAGGCCCACCCAATCATACCCATACTTGGCACCCTATTACAGGCCGTTATGTGCATGTCAAAGTGTATGAGATCCCATAGTATGTTATAATGATCTCAAGTCTGAGGATACAATGAGTCCTACCCAAGAAATATTTATGACGATAAAACCATATAATGTTTCCCGTGTGGATCCATCCAGTCCCGTATGAGGCCATACATACCTGTATGCGGCCATACATACCTGTATGCCTAACTGTCGCATAGTTAACCAATGCATAGGTTTATTGTTCTATTCATTCCCTTGACCTAGGACAAACCTGGGATATATGTTTATGATTTAATTAATGGATACTTTATTTGTTTCATAGCACAAGATAAACAAATAAACAAATTAATTGCCTTTATAATATAACACAAATAATGTCTTTATACAATCAACTACAAATAATATGTAATACATAAAGAACTGATGCCTATAAACTAAGGCACACCAATAAGCATAATCCCAAATTAGGTTCAAGTTATCAAACAAGATATGAGTTTGATGCTTAGAGAAAAATGAGGGATTCTTGGTCGATTATGGGTCCAAGTTTTGTTGAATTATTTTAGTGTTTCGACACCCGAGAGGAATTTTTTATACTTAGGATGATTGAATATCCCTAGGTGGGTTGAAGTTACTAAACAAGCTATGCATTTTATTGTTCGATGAAAATAATAGAGGATAATTGTCTTGTTATTTTGGATCCAAGAAGGGTTTCGAGTTATGAAGCAATTTTGGAATCTAAAACTCTAGGATAATAGAGGTAGCCTTGATGATTGTATATCTAAGGTGGATTAATGGATTGTATAGCTGACAGAGGCTGAAAAAGAAAAAAGTTTAGTACACATTGGAAACTTTAGTAGTCCACTATTATAGACTTTATGGATGTGTGCTTAGTGTTGGAATTTGTTTTGCCGGTCGTGTTTTGGGCCATGGGCCCTTAACTTTATTTTGGGCCTACAGGGACTGCAGTCCGGATCCCCCAACCCATTATCTCATAGCCTAAGGTTCTTATGGTGCCTGGTAGGTTGTTGGAGGTGGGTGTTAAACCCATGACCTCCCTTTTATCATCCTTCCTTATGAGAGAATGACAACCACTTGAGCTGCAGCTCAAATTGTTGTCATTCTCTCCCAAGGAAGGATGATAAAAGGGAGGTCATGACTTCAACACCCACCTCCAACAGCCTGCCAGGCACCATAAGATCCTTGGGCCTGGAGAGAATGGGTTGGGGGAATCTAGACTGCAGTCTTTGTTGGCCCAAAACAAATTTATGGGCCCATAGCCCAAAAAGGGCTCATGGCCCGCGACTGACAAAACAAATGCCAACAGAAAAAGATCTTTTTTTCTATGGTAATTTTTTAGATCGTAGGTTATTGGCTGTGATTGGGCCCTTGGCGGCCCTTGACTTTGTGGGCTGTGGGAACTGTAGTTCGGATCCCCCAACCTAGTTTATCTCCAGGGCCTAAGTGATATGGTGCCCCTGGCGGGTTGTTGGAGGTGGGTGTCGAACCCAGGACCTCCCTTTATCACCATTCCATGGGATAAGGTGATAATCATTTGAGCTACAACTCATGTGGTTATCATCCTCTCCCAAGGAAGGATGATAAAGAGAGGTCCTAGGTTTGACACCCACTTCCAACCCGCCAGGGCACCAAAAATCACTTGGGCCCTGGAGATAACCTAGGTTAGGGGATCTGGACTGTAGTCCCTATCAGCTAAAAAACCAAGTCTTGACCGCCAAGGTCCTAATCACGGCCCACGGCCTGCGACCAGTAATATAAACGCCGAAAAAAAAGATCCTTTTTTCTATGAATTTATATTGATCGAGGGTCGTGGGCCATATTTGGGCCCTTGGAAATCCTTGTATTATTTAAGCCGTAGAAACTGTAGTCCTGGATCCCTCCAACCATGTCCCCAAGCCCGAGGAATTTTGCTGCTTGGTAGGTTGTTAGAGGTGGCTGTTGAACCCATGATCTCCCTTTATCATCCTTCCTTTGTGGAGGATGATAACCATCTGAGTTGCAGCTCAAGTGGTTATCATCCTCTCCAAAGGAAGGATGATAAAGGAAGGCCCTGGGTTCAACACCTACATCCAATAACCCGTCAGGACACCAAAAATCACTTGGGCCCTGGAGATAAATTGGGTGGGGGGATTTCGACTGGAGCTCAAGTGGTTATCATCCTTTCCCAAGGAAGGATGGTGAAAGGGAGGTCATGTGATTGAATCCCACCTCCAAAAACCTACTAAGGTACCATATAACATGGGCCTTGGAGACAAACTGGGTTGGGGGGATCGGATTGTAGTCCCTGTCTTTCCAAAACTAAAATCAAAGGCCCTAAATAACTCAAGGGCTGTCCAGGGCGCAAACGGGGCCTACATCCCATGAAATAATAAATCTATAGAAAAAAGGATCTTTTTTCTATCGACATTTGTTTACCAGTCATGGGATGTGGGCTGTGATTGGGACCTTAGTGGCCCAAACTTTGGTTTTGGGCTGATAGGGACTGCAGTCCAGATCCCCTAACCTAGTTTATTTCTAGGGCCTAAGTTATATAGTGTCCGGGCAGGTTTTTGGAGTTGGATGTCGAACCTAGGACCTCTCCCTTTATCATCCTTCCTTGGGAGAGGATGATAACCATATGAGCTACAGGTCATGTGGTTATCATCCTCTCCCAACAGGCAATGATAAAGGGAGGTCATGGGTTCAACACCTACATCCAACAACCTACCAAGCATAAAAATTCCTTTTTCTTGGAGGCATGGTTGGAGGGATCCAGGACTGTATTTCCTACGGCCTAAATAACTTAAGGGTCACCAATGGCCCAAATTTGGCCCACGTCCCGTGACCAATATAAATCTGTGGAAAAAAGGATCTTTTTTCTATCCGTATTTGTTTTACCGATCGTGGGCCGTGATTGGGCCCTTGGCGGCCTAAACTTGGTTTTTGGGCCGATGGGGACTGCATTCTAGATCCTCCAACCTAGTTTATCTCAAGGGTCGAAGTGAGTTTTGGTGCCCTGATTGGTTGTTGGAGGTGAGTTTCGAACCCAGGACCTCCCTTTATCATCCTTCCTTGGGAGAGGATGATAACCACTTGAGCTGCAACTCAGATGGTTATCATCGTCTCAATAAAGACGGTGATAAAGGGAGGTCCCAGGATCGAATCATGCCTCCAACAACCTACCAAGCACCATATAACATGGGCTTTGAGATGGGTTGGGGGGATCCGAACTGTAGTCCCTGTCAGCCCAAAAATTAAAAATCAAAGGCCCAATAACATGGCTCGCGATCGATAATAACATCAACACTTAGCCAACGAAGTTCTGCAACAAGATGAGTCGACACTGAACAAATTAGGAGTTTAGTGTCTGAAATTTTGCTTGGCCAATTGGAGTTCGAAGCTAGTGAGTCAATCTTTCCTTCGAGTTCTGAATTCAATTCACCAATTTTAGTTTATTGTGTTGATTTTTTTCTTTTTTTACTTTTTATGGATTTGGGCCTTCGACCAGCGCTTTTTCCAATCGCCACTCCTGTAAGATATTCTCAATGCCAAGATATTAACCCCATATAAGGGGGTTTTGATGTTAGTTCGATGTTCTAGACCTAAGGATGGTTCGATATTGAGAGAAGTGGAGAGGTTTGTTCCTTTGAGCGCACCTTTGTGTCCTCACTCTATCATATGTAAAATACTTATTAGTTTTAAAAATTAAGCCATTGAGTTATAGCTAACATATTTGTCTTAAAATTCTAATTTCTATCTCTATTCCAGCTTATCGTGGACCCATTGAGTGGTATGGACCATACCACCCTTGCCGCTGAGGTGTACATCACAATCGATGAATAGCAGTTTGTAGTTAAGTATCCTTCATCCTCAGAATGGTATCTTAGAGACTGAGTATGAAATTTTTTGTTGGAGACCAAACCATTTCCTCCCTCTTTCCATGATACTCTATTTTAGCTATAATGTTTTGGAGAGGTTCACCTTGATGTCTTGGAGAGACTTGGATATGTTGCTCCCTCAATAGCTGATAGTTCATATATTGATGTGCTAGATTAGCTTCTCCCATCCAGTCGAGAGTATTTTCCCTTTTCTTATTCTTCTCCATTTCTTTATGTCTGGGCTTTTAGTTATTATCTGTGTTGATTCTTCTATATTTTGTGTCTATATCCTTTTTATCAATTGTTACACAAAAGGAAAGCAATTGGTCCTTCAAACGTAAATGATAATGATGATAATGTAAATTAGCTTCCGAAGATGCTAGTGCTCAGAGTTATCCTTTTAGTGGGAGATAGAGAGCTTTTTTGTTTTATACATCTGCTGCTTTTGCTGGACCCTCCTACG
>CAOJCR011372221.1:0-13612 GCA_948330485.1 Euphorbia neoarborescens | reverse complement strand
ATAAGATTTCGACGACAGAGATTGAGTCAGAAATTGGTGTTTGAGATTTATATATATATATATATATATATATATATATATATATATATATATGTGTGTGTGTGTGTGTGTGTGTGTGTGTGTGTGTGTGGTTTTTTTGTTTCTTACAATGTAAGTTTATTTTGTGATTATTAATCATTGGATGAGTGAATTCAATGGTTACTAATTACAAAGTAAACTTATTTTGTGAAAAACAAAGTAAGTCTAGAATTTTCAAATACAAGTAAATGAACAATTTTATGACTTTTTTTTATCCCTCGTTGTGTCAGCAATTTTAATAGATATTCAAGATGATCTATAATTTGCTAACGGAAGTAAAGTACATGTCTCGATTTGTATCAAATTAAACCTCTAAAATTAATTTGTAAAAAGTCCAAACCGCATAATTTATTTTTTTTGTAATTAGCTCAATTATATTGTGATGAAAGTAATTTATAGTACTTATTTTTAATTTTTTTTATTAAAAAATAATTTAAAACTGAATTATAGTTTATTCTTCCACTGAATTTAATAATTTAACTAATTAAAATTTTATTTAACTAATTACATTATTAATTCGTATAACATCTTATTTTCAATTATTAAATGGATGAAACAATTTTTTAAACCATGAATTTAGTATGATTTTAATAAGGGTAAAGTTTAAAAAAGTGTTTTGTGGTTTAATATTTTATCGAAAGAAGAGTTGTGTAATTTTTTTTATTAAATGGGGTTCTGTGGTTTTATTCTATTATAAAAAAATTAAATTTTTATAGAACTGTTATAAAAAAATAAAACTATAAATTTTTTTTAATTAAATGGGTGTTTGATTTTTTTTTTCATTTTATACATACAATAAATATTAAGAATCAAATATATATCGATTATATAAAAAATCAGAATATAAAATTTTTTTTGATAACAAAATAAAACTATAAACATTTAATTAATATAAAAAATTCAACAATCTTTTTTTTTTATAAAAATATCAAATCACATTTTTTTTATACAATCACATGACACTTTCGGGCTCAAAAAATATAGTACCGGCAGCTTCACAAACCAAATTCCTCCGTCTCTTTGTCCCCACCCTTCCCCATTTGACACACAAGAGCCTTCAACGCTGCCATTTCTTTTGCTTCTTCATTCACACCTCTTGTACTCACGCCTCTTGTACAGGCTCCTATTTTCTCTCTCTCTTTTATTTTAATTTTTTTATTTTTGATTTTACAGTTTCCCTGTAATTATGGATACCCTACGCTCAGTTTCTCCTTCCATGGTCTTTCCTCCCTCCCGTAACCCTCTTCTTATACGCCGTCGTTCTTCCTTATCTTCAGCTCTGCACCGTCTTCTTCCTCCTCTTCTCCCCCTATCCTATTCCTCACTTCCTTCAAGAAGCCGAAGGAAACGGGTTTTCTGTAAATTGAGCGCTGATGGAGCTAATAATCCCGACGAACGACAAGTAGACGATAGCGGAGAACGAGAGGAAGTTGAGAGAGCGCTTCACCTGGACGGTACTATACCAGGGACATCTGATGAGTTCGTCAAGAAGGTGTCTTCTCGTGCTTATGGTATGCGAAGAAATCTTCAACAATCCTTTGATACCAGCAGCTATGATGGTGAGAATTTGAGAGTCTTATTCAATTCAATTCTTTTTTTTTTCACTTGCCTGATATTCTTGACCCTTTGCCTTGTTATTCTGTCAGTTTAATCTGATTACAAATTTCTTCTATAATAACTACGATATTTCTTTTTTCCTACATTAACGATCATTTTCTTCAATTCGACTGGTATTTAGATTTTTAACTGGAATGATTAATTTATTCCTTTGCATTCTTGACTTGTTAGATTTTAGTAGAAACTTCAAATGATTGTTGTTGTACTTGAGGCTATATAAGGCATTAACCAGCTGAAACTTAAAATCGTTTTTACTGGACCTGTAGCTACATTGTTCTTTTTTGTTTTCTACAAATTTTTATCCTCTTATGTTCTTCAGTGTTGGATGTCAACCCATGGAGAGAAACCACAAAGCCTGTATATGTACTTACACACAGAGAAAACCAATTGTGTACAATGAAAACTCGAAGAAATCACAGGTTTGAATTTATTTTTGGTATTTTGTCTTCCATCAAGGATATTACTTTTTCCCGTTCCCAACTCAGCTTTTGCCTTTCGAACAGTGAAGTTGAAAAGGAGCTTGGTCTGCTATTTTCAAAAGGAGGAAACTGGAGGTCTGGAATAGGACATCAGGCTAAACAGTCCAGAAAGGGAACAAAGTTCCAGATGCTTGTGGAGGACATTAGGGATGGCGTGCTTGTAAGTTTTCTCTATTAGTTACTACTTTAATTGTATTTTTACATTTCAAAAATAGTATGAAGTCGAATCCATGAACAAAGGCAAATATGTAATTGCTTTGAGAGTAAATTCTAATGATCAGATCAGATCTAGAACTGAACAGCTAAGGATGCGTGTGATAATTTTGCGGTAGTTGCTATAGGAACTCGCATTTTCATATTTGTCAAGTTTCAGTCCTGAAAGATCAGAAAATTGAAAAGGAAAGTAGCTTTAAGGTTGCTTTTTCCCTTAGTCCACGCATAAGAAGATCCACTCTGACCGATCAATCTACACTGTTCAGAGACATGTAGAGAGCATCCAGAATCGTTCATGTCCCTGATTTTTCACAGTTTTATGCATAAGGCTCATGAAATTTTACCATATTTTAATTAATTTATATATTAACTCCTACTACTTAACTACTTTACGATATTGAGCTGCTCGAATTCTGACTAATGCATAAGCTGCTGATACGTTAGTCGGTCGCTCATGAACAGTTCCGTTGAGATTGTGTTGCACATTCTATGAAAGATGCAAAACTGAATAGATCGTTATACAAATTACTCCCTCCATTCTAAAATATAAGTCGCTTTAGAGTTTTTATGTTGTTCTTTTTTATATGTCGTTTTATGTTACCAATGCAATTTTTGTCATATTTACCCTTATTTAAAGTAGGAGAGATAAACAATATTGAATGAAGTTTGCATGGGAAATAGAGTTTTAGGAGAGAGGTACAAGGGTAGATTAGTCTTTACTATGGTCTAATTAATATTTTATTGGTTTTGATGAAAATTCTAAAACGACTTATATTTTAGAATGGAGGGAGTAATTCTTAAATTTAACTAGTCTCCCACCATTTGTGCTCCACATTTTGTCAAAAGCAACCAAGGCAAGAAATCCAAAATGTAATTTACTCACCTCTGATGTGTGGCACAATCGGGACAAAACTATTTATGAGGTGCAGTATCGACAAAATAATCGATTGGTTAGGATTAGGGGCATTGCTTATGTATAAAATAATGGAAGTTCAAGTGGCTCTGTCAATTTATGATTAAGCCCTTGCTATCATTTTTTTTTTTATCAGTTGACTTCGTGTTTCCATTTTTATATAATTGAAGATATTTACTCCAAATTTTCTTGGCTGGATGTAAATTTTTTTTTTTTTTTTTTACAAACCTCATATTACTGAACCCACCCTAGCAGCTAGTCAGATTAACTAAGAAATAAATATGATATCTAGAATTTAGAGAAGCTAAACTAAGGCAGTTTTGTCTCTAGGAATGTGAATTTGTAGATTTGGAGTCTTAATTGGTTTTGAGAATCTGTACTTCTACATTCCTTGTACGAGTAGCTTTATATGCTTCCTATCTTGCCAGTGAGCAATCCATTCATCATTAGAGATCATAGGTTAAAGTCGAACATTAAGGTTGCATGCATAGTTTAAAAGGCGTGCAGCCAAGTGCCTTGCCATACCTCAGGCTAGGTGCATCCCTCTAGCGCTCGCCTTTGGCGCGCCTTGATAACATTGAAGAAGGTGCGCCTCGGTCATGCCTTTTGTACAAATGCATGTTTTAAAGATTTTTTTAATAAGCAGTCTTTGTTTACTCTTGACCGTCCAAAAGACAAAAAAAAAACAAAACATTAGATAGCAAACAAAGCAAGAAAAAAAAACTCTCTCTTCATCAACTTCACCAATAATAAACAATTAAGACTTGATGTTGATACTATTGGAGCTGAAAAGTATTTTTAGATGACGATTTGACAAGACATGATGTTGATAGTGTTATTTATTGTAGTTGAAGAGTGTTTATCGTACCAAGTAGAAAAGAAAAAAAAATATCACTAATATCATTGCTTTAAGTGTTAAGGGAAATGAAAATGACTAAAGTGGAGTTTTTCTAATGTTGCAGATGATGAAAATAGTGATTTCGAAGATGAGGATAAATATATTAACAAGGTAGACGATGAAAATAAGGAAGATATTCAATAGGAATCATATAGTAATTAGATGTTATATGACATTTGTCATGATCTATGAATTTATATAGGATGTAATTAGTTTAGAATTTTTAGTATTTGGTATTGATATATTAATAGTACTAGTTATAAGTTAGTTCTGAGTATTATTGGATTTTCGAATTTAGTTACAACTGATAGTGTGCTTGTGTTGGTAATTTTAAATTTTCTTTTGTTTAAATTTAGTTTTGCATTTTAGATATTTTAATTATTGTTCATTATGATTTATTGATTTTGTGTGTGCCTTACATTCCTCACTCGCGTGCTTTGCCTGTGCCTCGCCTTCAGTCAAAGCACACCCCCTTACACCTTAGTGCGTCTTGCGCCTTTAACAACTATGGTTGTATGACTTTTATTATTTAATAAAAGATCATGGGATGCAGTTTATGATACTAGAAGTCGGAGTTGCAATTTTCCGTGCAGTTTTAGGTCACATTATTCCTAAAGATCTATATTTTCTAAGTATTCCTCATTCATATAGACGATAACAGGGAATGCTAATTGTTCAGTGGGAATATATATCAACATCTACGTTATTTATTCCTAATATCTTGTAATATAGTTTTTATAAAGCCTAAAATTTTTGGCAATTGCTACCGTATTGCAGGTTTTTGAAGATGAGAATGAAGCTGTAAGATATTGTGATTTGCTGCAAGGAGGAGGTAAAGGTTGTGAAGGTGTTGCAGAAATTGAAGCCTCGTCCGTAAGAATTTGCGCAACATTGTAATCTTCTTATCCTGATTTACTAAAGCGATTTGATCCAACTTATTTTCGTGGCAGGTATTTGATCTTTGTAGGAAAATGAGAGCCCTTGCTGTTCTATTCAGGAGAGGAAGGACACCTCCTTTACCTCAAAGCCTTGAACTTAACTTAAGAGCTCGAAAACGGTCCCTGGAAGACCAAGATTTAGATTAAGTGAACAAATCCCAGATGTAAACATCTGAGTCTCAAAAATATAATTATGAGTAAATATTTGTAAATTGTAATTAAACTGATGTTAGCGAATTGTATATTTGTATGATATAAATTAATACGAACACTGGTTTTTTACTCATTTTATTCTATTGAGGTGAGGGGATGTTTGCTTCCATTTTCAAATGGTTGAATTGGATCTCAAAGCCGTAAAGCGTTTTTTATTGACTTGTGGAGGCAATATGATTGGCATCTGTAAATAAAACCAAGTTTTTACTACTTTTTTTTTTTTTTTGTTCATTTTGAAGGTTTCAGCTGAGCTGTTTAAAATTTGTCTTTTAATAGTCCCAACCAGAATAAATTGCTGTTTGTTTGAAGAGGTTAAAAATACAGTTTTCTTTCCCTAAACGGAGAACCAAAATGATATTAGAATTTGTTTTATTGGCCAGTTAAAAATCAGGAATTAAAGAAAGCTTCGACACGAACGATCCCAAGATTAAACTCGAGCGGTTAGATACAAAGGAAATAAAACATAAAGAAAGCTTTCATTGATTGGAACCTCAAATGAAAAGCAAGAGAAGAAAAGAACGAGAAAGTGGGTTCTTTGGGTTGAAAAAGTAAATAAGAATATAACGTATGTATAAACTTCCGGTTTAGACCGACCTTCGTTTCCATATCTATACTTTCGCCATTCATCTGTAAATTTAATTCCTTGATATAATCCATATCTATCAATACTTCATTAATCTGATCCGATCTGATACTCTTGTCGCCATGAGCTCCGGTAACTCCTCTTCTGCCGGCGAGTCCACCACCGCTGGCCGCGGACCTAATTCCTCTTCCGAGAAGCAAAAGGAGAAGGCTAGAGTCAGTAGGACATCAATGATACTCTGGCATGCTCATCAGAACGATGCCTCGGCTGTTCGGAAGCTTCTTGAGGAAGATCCGTCGCTTGTCCATGCCAGGGATTATGATAACCGTACTCCTCTCCATGTCGCTTCGCTCCATGGATGGATCGATGTTGCTAAGTGCTTGATTGAGTATGGTGCTGATGTCAACGCTCAAGATCGGTGGAAGAATACGGTATCATTATAGAAGTTTTTCTACTTTTTATCTTATTTATTCTTATCTACTAGAGTTTACTAACGCTGATTGTATATTGCTATACTAGGATTCATAATTGGTTGCTGGACTTTCCTGATTCATTTAAATCAGTAATTGGACCTTTTTTTTTTAATCCTTTGTAATTGCAGCCCTTAGCTGATGCAGAAGGAGCTAAAAAGCATAACATGATTGAGCTTTTAAAATCATATGGTGGTTTATCCTATGTAAGTTCTGCATGATCGCTATCATCCCATCTTTTTAGCGTTTCCAATAAAGATCTGGTATGAGCAACTACAGAAAGTGTGAGGAGAAAAAAAACATTGTTTTTCTTCATTTTGATTTGTTTTGCCTGATTAGCTAGCTGAGGTTGAACTGATTGCTCCGAATGAGCAATGTAAGAGTGTTTGTTCTTGCTCTTCACTTTTAAGATTGAATTATAGTGCTTGCTTTGCTGTGTTGTTTTTTCATTGACAATCATATGTGCATGCCAATTGTAATGTTGGTTTTTCATTAGTCTTTTAGTCACTTGGTTGGTTTCTGGTACGGTTTGGAAATTATATGTTCCAAAATCTTTCCGTCAAGATTTTTGTTTTTGATGACTATCTTAATCCATTTATTAATTTGTTAGTCATCCATTAAACGTTTGCTAGCTATCAGCATCTGAGATGTTACTTTTGCATATTTTGGAAGGTGAAAGTGAAAAACGTGTATGTCATTGTATATTGTTGCATTCCGTAGAAAGTTCAGTTGCCCAGATAATAGAAAATGCACAGTGAAAACTCAAATTTGTTCTTTATTTTCCATAAATATATTCTTGAAATGCAACTTTTTAAGTTCCTCTTCATTTTGTTTTTTGTTTTTTTTTGTTTTTTTTAACTCATGAATTCATTTTATGAACTGCCAATTTTTTTTAATCTCAAATTCTAGGGCCAAAATGGAAGTCATTTTGAACCAAAACCTGTCCCTCCACCTTTACCAAACAAGTGTGACTGGGAAATTGAACCAACTGAGCTCGACTTTTCAAACTCGTCCATTATTGGAAAGGTGTGTTGATGATTCTGCACATTGTTTTAAGCTTATTATTTTTCGCATTGTTTTCTCAGTTACAATTTAACTTACTGAATTATAAATGCAATCAGATGATCAGATATCAAGCTAATGATAGAATGTCATTAACTTAACTCTTCTACTACTGACTTAAACTTTATTGGCTGGAGTTTTCTTAAAATGTTTGGTGTCTGAACATTTGTGTGAAACTGAAATGTCAATGGTTCTTCTTTTTTGGTAGAGAATATACTATACAAACTCATTAATCTTCAAAGTACTCTTGTAATATTTAGTTGCGAGTTGTAGTTCACTTATCATATGGGAGACCAATATTTTACCCCCACAACTTCCATTTATCTAAAGCGTTAAAAATGTGTACCTCTAACTCTTTCTTCAAAGGACATGCGACCATTATTTACCTGTGTTGGTCTATTTTTTTGTTTGTAATGAGTTTTCCTCGTATCTATGAGCATCTTCTACGACTAATAATAGCTTATCCTGCAAGGGATCTTTTGGAGAAATATTGAAAGCCTATTGGCGTGGAACACCTGTTGCTGTCAAGCGTATTCTACCATCTCTATCGGATGATAGATTGGTGATGTAAGTCCTTCTTGTTGAGGTCACTTATTATTCATTCAGATTGCTAATAATCAATTTGGTCGATTAGTAATTAACTTGTTGGAAGTGAAATAAAAGATGACATCAGCATATTTTTGAAAGGTAGTTTTTTTTATACATATATTATAAAATATGGATTCTTCTTTACTTCAAATTATATTTTAAATACACACCTGGTAAAAAAAAGAGCAGCTTACATATTTTGATTCTGGAAGGCATGGATTCTATTTTGAATGTTCTTCATTAATGTTATGGTGATTTCTCGACTTATAGAGAGTTGTAGTTAAATTTCTTGCTTTCTTATCCTTAGTATAATAAGATGCAATACTTCTCCAGAAATTAATTTCATGGTTAGGTGCTTGTGTTAGCTATTATTTGTTTTAATTGAAATGTGTTCCTTTCTGCTTTGGTTTTCCTTACCCATCTTTCATATTTCTTTTCCTGAGTCAGTCAGGACTTCAGACATGAGGTTAATTTGCTTGTAAAGCTTCGCCACCCCAATATAGTACAATTTTTAGGAGCCGTCACAGAAAGGAAGCCCCTGATGTTGATAACAGAATATTTACGAGGGGTATATGTTTTAATCTGTGCTTCCTATTCTAAGTTTTTAGATTTGATCTGCAAAAGCTATTTGCAGAAACTCAAAAAATTCACTTTCAAAGGCAACTTCTTGATCATAGAATTTGTGTATTGTCATAGGGTGATCTTCATCAACACCTGAAAGAAAAAGGTGCACTTAGCCCTTCAACAGCTATCAACTTTGCAATGGATATTGCCAGGTACATAAACTTTTTTTTTTTTATTTCATCTTGTTATTACCAAGGGCAAAAATCAAATACATGGATATTTGCATGTGTGCTTGAAATGTTGCTGCAATCAAATAAATGGATTTTTGCATGTGTGCTTGAAATTTTACTGCAGCTTTCGTTTTGGTGGTAAAATGTCATACAGACTGGTGTATTTATGCTGATTAATCTTAATTTAGGTTTTCAAACTTAATACATGAGATTCTTATATGATTATTGTGATGCGTGCCTGTGCTATAACCCATTTTGGAGAGATCAATTCCCATCATATTTGGATTTCATTAAGCTATGCTTTAAGCACTCTTCATTAGCTATGGGTAGTTTTTCTCGAGGAAAATGTATTAGGCTACGAAGCATGAATAATTCTGGGAGGTCATGGTACGAGTGTCGAACACTCGGGGACACACCGACACTGGCAAAAATGTGTTTTTTATTTTTATTTTTATTTTTATTTTTTTTTTGAGTTGGGGACATGACGAGGCACAGCTATGGCACACATGGATACGTTTTGTAGTCATTTTTTAAAAAAAATTTAAAAAAAAAACAAGGGTTCTTTTATATGCGTTGGTTTTGCTTGTTCTTTGTTACACCTGGATGTTGTGTGAAACTATCTGCAGGCCATATAGCTTTGAATGACATGATGCCATGTAATTTTTTTGGGACACTTACGGATCAGAAAATTCCAATCATTTTGGGTGCTTCCATGCATATATTTTTATTGTGTAACTAGGTGATTTGTTATTTAATTTTTATGCTAATCTTTGTTTTGTAACTGTATTCGACCAGAGGAATGGCATACCTGCATAATGAGCCAAATGTCATTATCCACAGAGACCTGAAACCAAGGTGCCTTCTATTCTATTCTAGTATTCAATAAATAATTAATTGATTTTCTTGCTTATTTACTTAATTGAATTTACTCTCTTAGTCTTGGTAAATAAATACCTTCCACTTATTTCTAAAGGATAGGAAAGATGCATTTTGCATATACTTCGTTTCTTGCATCCTGTACAGAATTTTTAGAATTTTGCATCTAGTTCTTGCTTCTTATATATTTTTAATATTAAATGTCTTTATATCTTAGGAATGTTCTTTTAGTCAACTCCAGCGCTGACCATCTGAAAGTTGGAGATTTTGGATTAAGCAAGCTCATCAAGGTTCAGAATTCTCATGATGTGTACAAAATGACTGGCGAGACAGGGAGCTGTGAGTGTCACTTGTCTAATCTTTAACTTATATGTTCTTTTCTCACTCTTTTCTTTGCTGTGTTCGGGAAACAAAAAAGATCGTTATATGGCTCCCGAAGTTTTCAAACACCGGAAATATGATAAGAAGGTTGATGTTTTCTCCTTTGCGATGATACTATACGAGGTAACTTTTTTATCTATGCTACAGCATGTAGTAATTAGCTTTGGTGATTCCAAGTTTTTAAAGTTGCTGCATTGCATTTTATTCTGCATTGCAGATGCTTGAAGGGGAGCCGCCACTTGCAAATTATGAGCCTTATGAAGCAGCCAAGTTTGTGGCTGAGGGGCACAGGCCAACATTTCGTGCCAAAGGCTTTACCCCTGAGCTCAGAGAGTAAGTAATTGCCATATACTTTTCTTTTGAATCTGACTTTCTGGCTTTTACCTGACTTGGAATGCATGACAGTAAGTTTATATATCCGCATTATACAAAAGTTAAAAATGAATGTCATTCTCACAATCTTGGGCCTGCACACACTGCTTTAATTAGACGCATCTATCTTCTTAAGCTATCATTTATGTTTGTTATGGTTGTGTGTGCATGTAATGATATGGCATCGAAATGCTGAGGCCGGTTCTCAAGTTTGGATTGAGGATCTTAAAAATAAAAGAGAAGCACAAATTGGTGCAATCGACATAAACTGACTAATTTTGCAAAATATATATAGGTTTAATCCTACAATTCAAGTAGTCTTTTCACTTCCATTCAAACTAACTGAAAAGTGGAGAGAGGGATCTGACTAAGGGCCAATTTGGAACTGCCATCGCACTGGGAATAATAGGTTTAAACAGTGTGGTATAAATCTCAAACTAACCCAATTAAAACTTTTCTATGACTAATTTTCATAGTCTAAAAGCTGCAGCTTTTTGAAAAAGTATGTATATATGAATTTTAGGGCTGCTTTCTAAGAATTTCCTTTTTCCGTTTAAAGAATTCTCCATTGAGATGTTTGATTACCAGATGAAGTAAATTCAGAGGGGAAGTATGTGCAAGTTGGATACCTAAGCTCCTTAAAATTTCATGTCTAATTTTGATGGTATATATAAGTGAATGGTAGATCGCTTGTGTAGAAAATACTTTCAACAGAAGGCTCTGATATCTTTAAAGGAATTACATTTCAGTTAGGAACTTATCTTTTTTCAAGTCACTTCTGATATTTAAAATTGGTAAGAATCGATTCATAGTCTGTTTGAATTATAGTACAATCTTATTTGCTTGTCATCTTCTTAAATTTTGGCATGCGTTCATATGTGCATACAAGAACAGGAAATATTGACCAATGATCCTAATTTGTTTCTCTAAATGTTTTAGATTAACAGATCAGTGTTGGGCTGCTGACATGAACAAAAGACCAGCCTTTTTAGAAATTCTCAAGAGGCTCGAAAGGATCAAGGAAGCCTTACCTACAGACCACCATTGGAGCTTATTCAATTCATAGTGTTGGACCATTGAGGTGGCCAAGTATTGATCCAGTGCTGTTCATGTCAAGATTGTACTTCCAATAGACTCCATTGAAAGATTGTGAGATGTTACTGTTATTCATTTTTCAGCAAATGAAGAATTTTTTTTTTTTTTTTAGGTAGTCACGGAATTCTTTCTGTATTGATCTCTAGTCGGCCTATCAATTGAATCAACTTTTGCAAACATGTTTCGTTGTTTTCCAATTGTAAGATCATGATATTGGTAAGCAAATCCTTGAAATTCTTATTAGGGTTGCTTGTATGTTTCTCTTTCCTTTACTTTTTATAATTCGCTTTAAAATTTACAATAATTAAGTAATTAAAATGATTAGTTTTTTTTCTTAATTATTATCCATTTATGAATGATATGTTATTTAATAAATAAGGATTAATTTGAAAAACTAAAATAAAAAATACATTGAAAATATAAGTTGATTATAAAAAATTTAAAAATTCTAAAACAAATTATAGTAAGTAATGGAAGAAATAAAAAAAAAATAACCTTCGTCTTAGATACATTGTTTGTCGGCTGATATATTTCGACAAACAATGAGCTTGAGCGCATTATAAGTGGAATATTGAAATTTTGCAAGATAAGAAGAAAATAGATAGAGAATTGTAATTGCTGCTATTTTTATTACAGATTAATAGCTTCTGTGAGTAAGCTGATGACTAGGATCGGTCTTTGCGTGTTTCGCTAGTCGAAGATTCCTGCAAAAGAGATTAGCACGGAAATTGAGAGAGAAAAATGATGGACTATGTATGGAATCATTCACCTACCTTCTATCTTTCCTCCTTTGTCTTTATATATGGCTGGCAGTAAGTCCTTTTTGTCTCTTTTTTCAAGAATCATCATGACATGAGTCATTTCGACAATCCTCATATTTTCTCGCCATTTGTGGTTTTGACACGATCTTAATTTGTTTGACTTCTATCTCTCTTCCTTTTTCTGTCTCTCATCTGTATTTAGATCTGACATTAATTGTTGGATTAAATGCACCTACCTGCTGCACTAATTATATTGATCATGCTCCATCGGTCGTACCTGAGTGTCTTCGCCCGTAGCGCTCGACCCCAGTACCTTTATAGCAATAAGACCGACTGATGGAAGATCGCTTGCCACACTCGGGCTGGGCCATGTGAAGCTTCCGATCATCCGTCGTTTTCTGCTTAAAGCGGTTGGTCATCTGTCACTCGACTCTAGAGAGTATCATTGCTTCCTGGCATTCAGAGTTTGAACATCCAACACTGGTGCCCATCATCTGGACTTGGGTACTACCGAGTGAGTAGGCACCCGTTCATCCGACTCTAGAGGATGACGTGTATTAGGATGTTATTATTAGTCCTCCCCCCGAAACTGTTCAAATTCTTTAGGATTTGATGTGGACTGTGACTGCACTAATGAATGTACATTTATTAGAGCTATTAAGCACGGACGACCTCAAATGCGGCACGCGAGCGCGTTGCTTAGGAAAATTTTTATTGAAAACACTTTTAAAACAAAAATACGTTTTAAGAGACTCGAACACGAATCTCTAAAAACAATGACTGGAGTCGCCACCCAGTTCTAAGCTCCACCGGGAATTAAATCACGGTGTCACTCAGATCCGAATAGGAGTCCAACACCGTTTACCAGAGATTCGGGCTCGGATGAGAACTTATTAATCCTTTTCCTTTAATTTTAAGTTGGTGACTAAAATAAAATATACAAAGGCGGCCTAATGGCAAGCTTTCTCTTCTTCTTATTTTAGTGAACGCACATACATTAGAAAGCAAATAAATAAATGCGGAAAAATAAACACAGTTTACAACCTTTTCACACAAGCTATACTAAGGGGTACATTTGTAAAAATTGGGATTGGGGAATAGCAATGAAAATATAAATAAATAATAAAGAATAATAAATAAATCCTAACTATACATCTAACAGAAATATTTATGAAAATATAAATAAGCAGGAGATAAATTAGTTCATGAAAATGAGCATATAAAAGGAATAGGAGAATATAAGGTAGCTCGGGATCATGCATACTAGGAGATCGGAAGAGC
>CAOJCR011364668.1:0-12084 GCA_948330485.1 Euphorbia neoarborescens | reverse complement strand
TATGGTGGAATTGGTGAATTTTGAGGCTAGTACGGGTCTGTTGGGCCGATTTTCGGTCCGATCGGCCCGAAAATGAAAATCTCTGAAAAGGTTCGGTTTACCTTAAAAAGTTGGGATATGCTTAGTTCGAGTCTCGAATGTAAAAATCTCGGCCTCCTTGAGTCCCAACATGTGGTCGTAGCAGTCGCGAAGGTACACCGGTGGGGACCGGTTTCATCATTGCTCGAGGATAAAAATCCCGGTGCTCACAGTAGGCCACAATAGGAGGACGCTCTACGCCAAATTCTACGAGAGCCACATATAGTTCTATAGGAATACGAGCGGAAGTGGTGAGCAGCTAATCGCCACTCCATTGGGGTAGCTGAGCATATGGAACACAGATGTCTAAAGATAAATAATGAGGCAGTACTGGGGCCATTAATTTCGTAGTCAGGAGTATTTAATACAGCAGTTAGTGTCAGAATCAATTATGGCTAAACGATAGGAAAGAGGGAGAGATAGAAGTCAAAACAAATCAAAGATTATGTCAAGAACACAAGTGATAAAAAGATGCAAGAATGGCCAAAAGGACCCATGTTATGATGGCTACCAAAACAAAGAAAAGACAAAGGTAACTTCCATCTCTATATAAATAGCAAGAAAAGAAAGGTAAGGATCATCAGAATATTTTCTCCTAAAACGATTATCTTGATCAGAAATTTCTCTAACTTAAGCATCAAAGTGAAATTATTCGAGCAATTTGGCTCTGATTTTCATACGCTGTAGGGATTCTAGTTTAACTAGTCGGTCCAATCCCAGTCTCGTTGAACCTCAATTTCACTTGAGCTATCATTTGATGCGGTGAGTGTGGACTCATATAGCTATCATGGCTCACAATGGCACGAACACGACTAAGCCAATGCTCATCTTATTCCCATAACACAGATGGTCGGATCCTCACAATTTGGTAATTCAGTGGATCTCACTGTCATAATGCAATACATAACATCCTACTATAGGATGGAACTGGAGCATATGGAGGCACTCCGATAATCCCTTTTGAGTTCCACCTTCACTTAGCTAGGGGCGGTTTTTGGGGGCATAACCCTATGTTGGAACATACTTAAACACCCAACAGTTGCCAAATCATAGGGGCTATCCAGTGGTGTATCCCTATTGGCCATTTATATCATATCATGTAAGCTCTGTGACATTTAATTAAGAAAGGAGTTAAACACACAGGACACCAACTATACCACACGTAAAGTAGTGCATCATCCGCCTAAATATTAGGTAAAGTAAAGAAAGGGATATAACCTTGGCAAGTAGACCAAATCCCTTATCTAATACATCAGCACAAGAAGGGGGAAAAAGCCCTAGCTGTAAGAAAAAAGCAGCATCCCTGGGGAAAAGTTTCATTCGAGGTTTACCAAAGGGAAGTCTCTCAGTGTGCCAGGGCTAAATCTCCCTTGAATAGCTCACCACAATTGCCAAACTCAGATCTAGGCCAAAGATGCTAGCTCTTGTAATAGGCTCGACATTACTATGGGGCTTGAGATAATCGGTTTAGAAGGTTTAGTCATAGTCGGTAAAGGATAAGCTAGCCATTCAATGGAATTACCTACTGCTGGCTCTACACCTGGGGCTTCTTACAAGAAGGCAACCATTAGTAAATACAAATTGATTTGGATAACCATTGATAACAGTCAGAAATTGCATTATTTAGCTTAGCTTTTGTGTGCTTAAATGGTTTCGATTGATGTATTTCTAGGACATTTTATTTTTGTTTGCACATTTTGGCTTATAGGTTTTGAATTGATAGCTTTGGACATTAAAGTTCGATTTTTGGAGTGAGAAAGAGCGCATATCTTTGGAGCGATTTTTGAAGTAGTTGGAGGGAGATTTTGAAGATGGAAATCAAAGCAAAGGTGAAGTTCATGTTACAAGCTTTCTAACAGGTCCAAGATCATGTAAATCGGAGATCTTACGACAAAGTTACAAAGCGATAAAGTCGAGAAGAAATCAAGAAAGAAAGAAGGCAAAATCATAGTGTTACTTGACTTGCTACTAGACTCGAGCCAGGAAGTCGAGTAAGGAGGAGCATTTTCAGAAGGGTTACTCGACTTGCTACTGGACTCGAGCCCGAAGTCGAGTAATATGGGGGAGTTTCAGACAAGTTACTGGACTTGCTACTGGACTCGAGTAGCAAGTCCAGTAACCTTTTTTTGTGTTTATTAACCCTAATTCTCTAGTTTCTTTTAAACCCTTTTAAAACCCTAATTATTTTGGGGATTCTTTGGTGGGTGGAAACATATAAATAGGGTTTTATGATTAGAGTCGGGGGATCCCTAATCATACTTTCAGAGAGCAGCTCCCTCCACCATTATTCTTAGTTCTTCTTCTTTGTTGTTTTACTTTTCATCAATGGAGTTTGTTCAAGTTTTGGAATTTAATTACTCTACTATGTGTAACTAATCTCCTGAGCTTCGCCTAAGGGAGTACTGGATTCGGAAAGACTGTGAGATCGTTTTATTTATTTTAATTATTGATTATTGCATGTTTCAATTATCTTGCATGAACGGGGAGTCGAATATCCTTCCGTAAGTTATCCCGTGATTGTTTAGGCTTGATCAACTGATATAATTGCATGGAAATTACCATTTCATAGGATTAGGTTCGTAACTTAGACCTGTGATTAAACCCGCTATGATAATAAAACTTAACTTTGAATTGGATGTCGCTAAGAATCCGGTTAGGTTAGATTAGGCTTTTCTCGTGTAAATGTTGCTAATGGGTTGAATCCTAGCCGCTAAGGAAGGGTTATTCTTTAGTTAGGGTTTTATTTGAGTCGTTCTAAATAAAGCTATAATAGGAAAAGTTGATCTGGAGCGCTAAGCCGAGGATTATAACTAATCTGTGATAAGTCTTTAATATTTTATCTGTCTATGATCAGTCACCAATTCCGAATCCAGAGCAACCTTAGGTGAGGTGTTTTCTCCATTATTGTTAAGTTGTTATTTATTTCCCATTGTTTTATTTTACTTGTTTAGCTTTAGTTTTACTTAAATCGTTTTCCACACCCCCCCATTTTATTTTATTTATTTTAATCTGCCTGTTTGTTGACTGAAAGAACAATAGTTACTCCTTTGGGTTCGATCTCGCTTACCCTTGCTACAGAATTATTTTTGTACCGAGATACAGTGAGAGATAAATTGTATTTTTGGTGGATTCGGCACCCATCAAATTTTGGTGCCATTGCCGGGGAGTTTACTGATTTTGTTTCTCTTTGTTTATGAACAGGATAGACTTTGAAGATCCTCTATTCGATCCTGAGATTGAACGTACCTTGAGAAGACTTCGGAGAGAGAAGAGAATCGAAGAAGAAGAAGGAGAGAGCTCAAACAATTCAAGTCAATCTTCATCTTCATCTTCCTCAGAATCATCCAGTGAATCCGAGGAAGAAGTCATGGCAAATCAACCTTTGCGAGAGTTACATAGTCCACCGGTGCAGCAGGCACCCTTATGCATCACTTACCTTGAGACAGATTCCAACTTCGAGCTTAAATCAGGACTTATACATCTTTTGCCGAAGTTTCATGGCATGGAGAGTGAGGACCCATATATGAATCTGAAAGAGTTTCATGTAGTATGTTCGGGCATGAAACCACATGGGATCCAGGAAGAGGTGCTGAAATTAAAGGCTTTTCCCTTCTCACTGGCGAACAAAGCAAAAGCATGGTTGTTCTATCTTCCTTTCGGAACAATCACCACATGGAATGAGATGGATAGGTTATTTTTAGAGAGATTTTTCCCTGCTTTAAAGGCTGCCACACTACGGAGAGAGATTAGCAGCATCAGACAAAGAGAGGGAGAGTCTTTGTATGACTACTGGGAGCATTTCAAATGCTTATGTGAGAGTTTCCCTCAACATAGGATGTCCAAATAGGCGAGAGTTCAGTACTTTTATGAAGGCATGCTACCCATGGAAAGGAGGATGATAGATGCCTCATCTAGAGGCTGTTTCTATTAGATCCACTCCTCGGTCAGGTTTGTAGGAGTTTCTCTTCCTAGAATATGGTTCCTATGTCTCACCAGACTGGGTTTCTCTGTACCTTATTACATGTTGTTTTCACTATCGGAGGACAGGTCAATAGGGTCTGGAGATGTGTCAACATTTGGTGAAGGTTTTAAACCAACTTTCTTCTTCAGCCTTTGAAATGGAAGAGGCTACATGAGATCGATAAGTCACAAAATAGGAAGAAAAAGGATGGGAAGTGGCACAGCAGAGCAAAATTCTAAAAGGTAGCATTCAAGGAGAAAGGGGGACGTTTATAAATAGACCAAGTTAGGGAAATACACAGCTGGAAAGGGTTACATCGTTCTTACGGTTCCCAATAAAGACCCACATATCACCCTGTTATTTACCGATGTTTCAACCATTATTTGGGACTCCGCAAAAACACTAACCAACATATGGCGTAATGTAACCGTCACTGGCATAAATCACCATGTGGCATCAAATTATGCATTATGATAAATGCCTCATGATTGTGCATATCTCTTGCACATGTACATTTATTAGTATTAATGAAACCCATATTTACGGCAATAATTATAAGCAATATGAAATCCTAAAGAATTTCAAATAGCCTTAAGGGGGGACTCTTGGTAACACCTATATATGTGGTACCATCAAATCAACACGTGGAACAATCAAGTTCTAGGAAGCAAGTTTTGTCTCTCATCCTTTGTTAGCGAACAGAAATTTAAATTGTACTCGATATCTGAATCCATATGGCAGGCCACAATAGGATGACACTCGATACTGAATTCTAAGAGAGTCATATGGATTTTGAGGGGAATACAAGCGAAAGTGGTGATCGGCTAACTGCCAATCAGTTGCGGTCATATCAGAGTACGAGAGATAAGATAGGGGAGCCGAGTGCGTGGGATATAGATGTCTGAAGATGAATAACGAGGTGGTACTAGGGCCATTAATGTCGTAGTCAAGATCATTTAATGTAGTAGTTGGTGTCAGACTCAACTATAGCTAAAAGGCACGAAAGAGGGAGAGATAGAAGTTAGAAAAAATCAAAGACTATGTCAGGGCCATAAGCGAAAAAAAGACACAGGAATGGCTAAAAGGACCCATGTCACAATGGCCATCAAAAAGAAGAAAAGACACAGGTAACTCCCAGCCCTATATAAAGAGGAAGAAAACAAAGGAAAGGATCATCTGAACATTTTCTCCTAAAAACATTATCTTGATAAGAAAGTTCTCTAACTTAAGCATCAGAGTGAAATTATCCGGGCAATCCAGCTCTGATTTTCATACCATGTAGGGAATCGAGATCAACTAGGTGGTCCAATTCAAATCTCGTTGATCCTCAATCAAACTTGAGCTATTAATTAGGATCTATTTTAATTCTTTAATGATTTCTTAGATTTTTATATATTTTAGGTGGTTGTACCTCATTTTCCTTATTTTGCAAAATATATCCCCTAGAATAGCTTATGTATGGTTTGTAATGTTTACTTTAATTTCCCACATTTATTTACCACTTTCTAATGCATGCATGCGAATATAAAAAATAAAAAGAGAAAATGAGGTATTATGCCACTTTTACATTTTATCACCAAATTTAATTAAAAAGAGATTATTAAGTCTCTCATCTGAACCCAAATCTCAAGAATGGTATAAGAGTTACCCTATAGATCTCAAAAGTACTGTATTCAAATTCCCGACAGAGCTTGAGATTTGGTGGCCTCTCATGTCATTGTGTTAGTGGTTCGTATTTGAGACTCTTAAAAGTTTATTTATAAAAATTGGTTTTCAAATCAAAACCCTAACAGCATTTACACATGTTAATTTCTTCTCCAATTCCCTTGCTTGCTTCTTAGGTGAGGGGAAAGAGGAAAGAAATTCTATATTCACAAAATAGACTTATAAACCTATTTTAAAAGTAGGTCTCCTGTTCTTCGAACAGTCCTTATTTTGATACAAAAATTTCTCAGTCCTTGTTTTGATAAAATATCAAACTATAAGGTACATTTTTTAAACTTTAACTAAATATTAAAGCAATAAAATTTGTGGTTGATATTTTTAATTTTTTTTTAAAATGAAAAATTAATGTCCCATATGTTAAAAATTATAAAAATACGATCCACTTAAATGTAATATCAAGTTGACATTTATTTTAACAATATATATATTTTATTTTGGTGATCTCACAAAAGAATATTCGGTAATATTTAATAAATTTGAACTTAACTAAATAAAAGTTATAAATTATATAATAAAAATATGTCTATAATTTCAAGACATTATTGATTCAACATGGATTGGAAAATATTAAGCAATTTTTTTAAGTGAATTGCTAAACAACGTTTCTAATTATTAGGTGCCGCCTTACTAAAAGACAATTTTTTTACTCTTAGTTTTAAAACGTCAGCTTTATAAAAAATAAACTTTCTCTCAAATTCATACAAACCGTCATTGATAACAATGATTTGTAACCCAATTTGGTAAGTTTATCATGTCTTAAGTGGTAAGTTGTGTTGAGAATTGGATAGGTCTCACTTTGGTAAGACGAATGGAGGTTACCTTGGCAAGACCGGATAGCCCCTGCCTTAGCGAACCAAATAGGATTCCAAAAATTAAAAGTCCAAAAATAGTGAAAAGATAGTAACAAAGTACAACTCAGGTAGGAACCAATCTTATTCTTATTCAAATTAGGATAAGGTTTTGTTTTCCTATTCCTTCTATGATTCTTAAGGATCGTCCTATTAGAACTCAGTCTAGAAATCTATATAAATGGGAACAGTCCTCAAAGTTAGGTTAACCTTACTAAAATTCACTGGTATACTTTTACAATTAATACAAAATTAAGCATTGGAGAGTCCCTTGTTTGGACCACTAGTGTCCTTCCTTTTTTTTGTAGGTTTCTCGATGACCATTGATTAACAGTCAATCAAGAAATATTTCCACAGGAAGTATCATTGGTGCGGTTGGTGTCGATTTGTAAATTATAGCAACAAATTCAGAACAAGCTTCAAATCCAACCATGAATTTTGGATTAAAGAACCACCATAATGCAACTACTCAACCAAGTTCAAGTTCCATTACCATAGAGATCTTGGATCAAGACGTATAACCATCGATCAAATCATACAAAATTACTCTATGGCAACTCAACATGCTAAAATACTACAGC
The DNA here is from genome assembly GCA_948330485.1 of Euphorbia neoarborescens. NCBI lineage: Eukaryota > Viridiplantae > Streptophyta > Magnoliopsida > Malpighiales > Euphorbiaceae > Euphorbia > Euphorbia neoarborescens. Next base: position 4,891 of record CAOJCR011364668.1, on the reverse strand, counting down.
AAACGTTATCCAGCAATCTGATAATAGAAGGAGTAATAATTAATGAAGGAACGCTATCTGGACTTGTCAATACAAATAATGCTAGTGGGTAGGAAATTAGTAGAATGGGTATTCAATTTAATAGATCTTTACTTCACACCCCTGAACTAGTATCCACTAAAGGAAGCCTCAGAGATGTTAGTGCCGGACTTGGGAACCTACCACCTCCATCTGAGTTCTAATACAGAAAATTGGAGAAGAATCGAGAGTCCCTCACATCCATATGTAAATAATTGGAGACACTTACTAAATCTTTATCAAACTCCAGGTGGGTATCTATCTGGCTTGTGTTATGGCATCTAACCTCAACCATGAGGATTCAGCCAACCACCAATAAATTAGGTAAGCAATCCCAATACCGCACTTGCACCTAGTTATCTTTCAACTGGGGCCATAAGGCCTAGAACAAATTCATAAATAATTGCACTCCTAAATGAGAGAACAAATAAGATGACCTTAACGGATATGGTTTCTAGAGAGAATGGGAAGAGTTATTTGAATGGCTTAAGTCCAGTCTAAATGAACTGACAGTATATTTCTAGGCACCTTTGTTAGATGTGGGAGACCCCCGTTGTCTAAAAGGATCCTAGAGACAGCCCATGGTAGAAAGTTTAAATCACGTCCTCTTCCCACATATAAGGAAAAGACTGATTTGGTCATCCATGTAAAAAGTCTGCCAACTAAATGAATGTAGCTCATGCCGATGAGATCTCACTCTGTAAAATGTTCTCTTCCACCCTTGATGGACCAACTCATTATTGATATGATGGATTGCCACCTGGGTCCATTAACAACTGGAAAGAACTGAAAAATCGATTCATCGCTAAATTTATGAGATCTATCCCGGTGACCACCGCCACCTAAGTCCTCAATAAGACTGTTAAAAAATAGGGAGAAACACCAAGAGAATTTATTATCCGATTTAATGGGCGTATGTGCAAGTATCAAAAAGTTTAAGATAAACATTGCTTATGAAGGAATCATGAGAAATAAACCAGCGAGAGATTAAGACAAAAACTAGCATCCCAGAAGCTAGCAAGCCAATGACAATATACAAAGACTGTGTCGAAGTTGATGAAGTATAGTTAGTAAGAAAGGAAAAATTAATACAATTGACAGTTATGGCACACAAAAGACAGAGGTATAACAAGAAAGTATTATGCAAATGGGTGAAGTAAAAACAAATACAGAGCGATCGTAGTAAAAGGATACATTACCTTAGAAGAAGATATAGGAGAAAATGAAATTACTGTTGAAGGAGTTCCTCGATTACGGGATTCTGGAATGAGAATAGAAGAGTAGAGAAAAGCAAAAAGAAGGCAGATGAAGAGGAAGTGATTACCTTTAAAGAGCATTGGAAGCCTAAGAAATGGCTATTAGGGTTTGTAGAGCCACGAGATGTCAGGAACAACTGGTGATAAATTATTAGGAGGCACAGGATATGAGGAGCATACTAAATAAATGTGTAGAAATACGAAAGGATGTGCGAGGTTGATGGTTTCTCATTCAAATTTGTTATTCAAGTTACACCGGTTCAATATTGAAAATGTTTTATATACTTAAGGGATGCTTATTATAACAATGTAATATTATTTGACCCGGTAAGACAGTTCAAGTAGATTTATAGCCCAACCTAGGTAGTTTATTCCATCTTAACTGGTAAGTTGTATTGAGAACTAAGAGGTCCCAGTTTGGTAAGATGAATGGATATTACCTTGGCAAGACTAGATAGCCCCTGCTTTAGCAAACTGGATAGGGTTTCAGAAGTTAAAAGTTTAATAATAGCGAAAAAATAATAATAAAGTACAACTCAAGTAGGAAACAATCCTATTTCTATTCAAATTAGGATAAGATATTGTTCTACTATTCCATCTCTGATTCTTAAAGATAGTCCTATTAGAAGTTAGTTTTGAAATCTATATAAACAAGAACAGTCCTCAAAACCAGGTTACGTTACTCTAAACTTACTAAAGTTCACTAGTATACCTTCATAACTAATTCTGACTAAAGCATCTAAGAGTCTCTCATTTAAACCACAGGTTTCGTCCCTTTCTTTTATAGGTTTTTCGACGACCATCAATTAATAGTCAAGCAAGACATGTTTCCACAGAAAATATCACCTTCAAAATATTTTTCTATAAAATTCAAGTAAGAATATATCACAACATGGATCTAAAAAAGGAAAATGCCTATTCGGATGCTAGATAATTTTTAATAAAAAAATTACTTCTTCATGCCATATGCGATATGAAGACATAACCAGGTCATGTCTTCGTCCGCGATTAGAAAGCTCCCTAGATGTGACTATGCCCACCGTGCATTTCTGAAATGGCTGAAACAACTTTGGTTGATAAAAATTATATTTTAGTTCTTATAAAAAAAATTATATTTTAGTTTTATTTTATATATATATATATATATTAGTAAATTACTATTAATTACCTTTAACTAATAATAATAATAATATAATTTTAGGATTATGAAATTAAATTAACTGGCAAATATATTTATCAAATTAATACATCCATTAAAACAATTAATTATTATACATAATTATTATAAATTATTTTAGCAGTAATTATGTATTTAATGTAAAAAATACTAAATTACTAAAGATTAGTAATGTAATAATTATTTGTTATACATAAAATATAAAATAATTTACGCTAGTTAGTTATATTTTATGCGTAAACAAATATTATTTGTTGTTATTTATCATAGTACATAACAATTTAGAGGAGAGGAAGAGATGAAAAATCTGTCCCGATAACTGCTACTAGATGGTTATAATTGGATGATAGCTCAGGACCATAGCAGACCAGGAGTCGCAGTGTTGATGCCTCCATTTGGAGTGACTGAGAAACTAAGAGACAACAACATATGTTTACCGCTCAGGTTTAGCGAAGCCCTAAGATGCGTGCTACTTAAGAGGAGAAACCTTTTTATGTTAATAAGGATGCTGATAACAAGTCAACAAACTTGATTTCACATGACTTGGATGTGTCTGTTGTTTTATATATGGCGAGGGAGAGAGATGATTAGTTTATTAGCTCTAGATCAACAAAAGGTAAAACTATTTTGGTTTATTCATTTTCATAGACGAGTTTATTTTACACAAGTTGAATTAAGGCCAGTTTGGGGCTATTTTTAGTAGCTCCAAAAACTGCTTATGAGAAAAATTAGTATATAAATGTTTATGTAAAAAGATATAGCTTTGAAGCTGTGGACAAATGTCTTAAAAAAGATTTTAATTAGTGTTAGTTCGAAATTGATATCACATTATTTGAACTTTTTTTTTCCTATGGTGCCTTTTTAAAAAAGCAGACGAAAAACAACGGACACTAATTCCAAACTGACCTTTAACATACTGCTTTTAATTAGTTTATTTATTTTCTAGGATTACTCCCTCCATTCCTTTTTATAAGTCCCTCTATTCTTTTTTATAAGTCGTTTTAAGGTTGTTTACAAAAACCAATGAAACATTAATTAAGTGATTAAAATGACTAGTTTATCTCTAATAAAATTCTCTTTCTTATTAATTATTAGGCTTTATTGTGTGATATTCTCTTCATTAATATCAAAGGGTAAACTTGAGAAAAGAAAATCAAAAGTGCATAGGAATCTAAAGTGACATATAAAAAGAAAAATATTAAAACAATTAAAACAACCTATATTTAGAAATGGTGGGAGTAATTTAGTACTGTTTAATTAAATTTATTTAAAAGTTAACTACATTGAATTATAGGTTGAATGTAATTGGTAATTGAGATTATTATTATGCTCGCTAATTATTAGATTCAATTAGTATAATTAAATTTCAGAGTGCAATAAATGGTACTAAGGAGGACACAAGGACAATTAGGAGCCGAAGCTGGGTGTGTTGGGGTTTCAGGGTGATTTTTAGAAAATTTACAGGCACAGAGGAAATAGTCTTTTTAAAATTTTATCTAATCAGACCCTAAAGTCCAGACTTTGCTGAACCATTATTTTAATTTAACCACTATATTATAAACACAAACTGCGCCATAAAAAGATTCTAAAATATACTGAAAATAAATTAGAACCTTTTTAGTGATCGGAGACTGTAGGTTCAAAAAGTAAACCCTCCAGCATGAAATGCACGGAATGCTATAGAAATTGATCTCGTGCTAGCAGGATTGACTAGATGAACGAACCAAGAATACCACAAGAGAGAGGACGAAAAATTGATGGGAAAAGCATAAGACAGTTACCGAATACACACCAGAATTCGATAATGTGTGGCTGCAGGCCAGTTGCAATCGACGGACGGAATTATTTTCAACCCTTAACGCCACCAATTTTGAAACCCTGCTCACTATTACTCACTTAAAGCATTTTTATATATATCAAAGTCATTATTATGAAACTGATTTCAATTAATACAATATATATATAATTACATATATGTATTAAAAAGAAAAAAACACATGTATACACATGTTTTACGTGTCATAAATTAAACAAAGACACAAAGATACATTTCATGCGTTAAGGGCAACGACTAATTACTATTATGCCTTGAGGGCATAATTATAGTTTTGCCCTTAGAGCATAATAGTAATTATTTCAAAAGCCGTAAAAAATTCAATCGGGTCCTCAGATATTAATTTAATTATACAAATAGTTTTTAACTGTATTTTTAACGAATAAAATACAATAATTAATTAATTATAAGTCAAACTTAATTAAATATATTAACCGGATTAAATTAAATTAACACATAATTTAATTTCTCCGTTAATATATATTAATTAATTTACCCTTATAAAAATTAATATAAAAACTATACTGTATAAAATTATTTAATTAAATATTTATATAAGTAATATAA